>JAMKQA010034090.1:0-28704 GCA_024699735.1 Posidonia australis | reverse complement strand
CATTCATCTTGCTTATCCTTAGGCATGAATCATGCATGCATCCTTGCATCGATTTTTTTTGCCTTTTTTGTGTGTTTTTTGGTTTTCCTCGTCTTTCCATTAAAAGACTAGGTGGCGACTCCTTTCCTTTCTTTTCCTTGCGCATTTCGCCAGTCAAGGCATGGCTGTGATCCGCCTTCTCCCTTGTGGGTCGGCATGGTCACAATTACCGATGCTATTATGTCAATGAAGTAGACACTAGTCACACCAGATAATGATGCAATCTACTTTATGATCTTGATGTATACTTCAATCACTTGCATTAAGATATCCATCAATGGTTATTTTTGGAGAAATTAGTGATTGATAAGTTAATAATTTATTTTTTTATACTAACCGTTTCATGAACTAATGTATTGTAAAGTAGACCTTTTACATTCTCAATTGAACATACCTTATCGTTCACTATTAGCCCTTTTTAAGACCTTCAATGTTAAAAATCAATTACATGTGAAGTTTGGTTTTATATGTAGTTTATTTGTAAGAAATGCAACGATTGATATGGTAAAAAAGTTCTAGTTGTAAACAAACAATTGTTTTTGATACTTACAATTGCCTGTAACTCTTAAAAAATCCATCAATCATAGAGTACTCTTCATTGGTGATGTCTGAAACACCAGCAAATCTCCTCCTAATTTCAGTTTGGACAAGATTTATTGTGTACATTATTAAGGTACAATTAGTTAGATAACACTTGATATATTTTGTAACAATGAAATAGTAATAAGAAACTCTCTCCACAGGAGTAGAATTAGTTGTTGTAGGAATTGAATAGAAACTTCCGCATCAAGAAAATCGATATAACAACGACAGAAACCTCGCCTTTCTCTCGAATCTTCATCTGCACCCAAGCATGCGGCTGCGATCGGGGAAATCGTTAGCTCTGGTTGGAAGATCAGGGGTGTCCTGCGGCCGCTCGCAGACTTCTGGCTGCATGGAAACCATAGATCTGTTGCGTAAACGCTCTGTTGGGGTCGCTCCCAACTGCGATCTTCCGAAGCAGAAGACCTCCGATCATCCCTCTGAGCAGATCTTTTCTCAGGGCTGGCCCTCTCCCTTGGGGGATCGCACCAAAAGGTGCACTGCAAGACAGGTTTGTGGCTTCGGTGAGGTAACCCTTTCTGTGCATGAGCCAGTTGATTTTATAGATTGTTTTGCCCCTTTTGGACATTTTGGGGAGATGACTAGATTAGTCATCTCCTGCAGCGAGTCGGGAAGATTTTTTTACTTGTGTATATCGGCGAGATCTTCTTACTGCTTAATGCCTCTTAACAAATTTTATCCTAATGTCTCTGTAGACACCATTTTTTTCTATAAGACCTTGTGTGCTGGTCGTTTCAACAGTTTACGATCTTGTTTAGTATTTGATGGATTTGTTGAGGACAGTGTTTCTTCATGTCCTGGAGATTTCTGGCATCGTCTCTACGAGATGTTGGAGGAATATATTCATGGAAATAGAGACGATTTAAGGCAGAATGGTATCCTCTCCGATGTTGTTAAGAGTGCTTGTTTTAATGATCCATCTAGAAGATGTCTCAGTCCTTCTTGCAGTAAGATTGATTGTCTGGATCAGGGGGAGATTAGTTCCCCCGAAGCAGGTGGCCCTCCCCGGCAACTATCTGTTTTGTTCCTCAATAAAGTGGTTGGTCCTCCTCGTCGGAACCCTAGTTCCGGCAAACGGCAGAGACTGGATCCCTTAAAAGTCCCTAATTCTGTTTGGAATTACACGACTTTTTGTCCTCCATTAATTTTTGATTGTCAGTGCTCATCTGGGGATTTGACTAATAAACCCTGTTTCAATAATGATAATGTCACTTTTAAAGGTAATCAACCTTTACATTTCGCTGATAAGGAGGATTATCTCCGGGAAGGAACTTACCTTCCCACGTTCTCTTCTGACGGTTGCCATTCTGTCCCATGCGTGAATAGTGACAAGTCAAATCGCATTTATTTTCCGTCACCACCTGCAGTTTCGTGTGAGAGAGAAAAAGGGGATACTGAACGAGTGGGAAAAATGCCCTTTTACGAAAATAACTTTGTCATTCCTTCCTCGGAATTAAATAATCCCACTATTAGCAACGACTTTTTTTGGAAACACAGTGTATCTTTTAATTATCCTATTGATAATGAAGTGGATTATGGAGATCAAATCTTTTCTTTATCGAACTCTGAGCACTCCAGGTCTCCTCCGTCTGTAGGATCAGTCCCTGACACAGGCACACCATCTGTCTTTTGCCGCCTTCCCCAGACATTCGATATACCCCCTCTGGTTCGCGGTTTGCGGTACTTCAGTCTCCCTCCCAGACAATTCCTCCCATTGTTGCCGCCTCCAGTAGTCGCCATACTACTTCTACTGTTGAGCACTACACCACTTCGCCTTCTGTTGAGGAAACTTCCAATGGCTGGGAAAAAATCTCACGGAGAAAGGCTCGTCCTCCTTTGGTAAGCTTTTGTATTCAATATAAAAGATGTTTTAAATGTGGGTTGAGGGGTCACGAAAAGAAAAATTGTAAATACAAGGGGTTCTGTTTTAAGTGTAAAGCATCCACTCACTCCGTAGCATTGTGTAAATTTTTTCAGGGTGAGCAAATGGCTCCCACTCTCCCTCCCACCATCAAAACTATTGGGCACTCTCCTCAAAATCCATATATCTTGGCGCCATCTGAAGCAGTTTGTAATCAATACTTGTTCCTATCTCGAAGTGCAATTGTTACGGCGCACAATACCAGTCTGACAATCGAAACCCTTAAGGCACACATTCGGACCCATTGGTCCAACGCTCCTGATGTAGAGGTCTAGCCCTTTTCCCCTGGGAAATACCTGCTAACTTTCCCTTCCATTAAGGATAGAAATGATTCACTCCCTATTTATGGACCCATGCTGCAGTCAATCTCAGCATCTTTCACTCCTTGGACTTCTAACTCCAATGCAATCTGTAATCTCAAAGAAGTTGGAGTCTGGATTCGACTCGAAGGTGTTCCACATCATCTTTGGAATGTGGATATTTTCAGATACATGGTTGAAAGTTTTGCTGAACTTTTAGAAGTGGACATGTCCTTAAATTCTGTAAAAAGTTTGGGCTTTGCCAGAGTTAGAGTTAAAGTTCATTCTGGTACGGAGATACCAAATTGCAGGTTCTTCGCCTATGGTAAATCTGTATATCCTATTAAGTACAGACAGAGTTGGGATCTCTGTGCATCTTCTTCTGAGGGTATCTCAAAACAGACCAATTTTGGCCTCCTAAACCTACCACAGGATTTCCTAGCTCTAATACTTTGAATCCTATTCGAAAGCAATTCAAAAATAATAAAGGGTGGAGGGGCAATAGAGGATATAGAAATCAAAGAACAGGAAAGAATGTGTGGACCAGACCCATTAGTCCAAAGCTGAAGACCTCTTATAAGGCTACTGAATACAGACCAATACCATCTTCTTCCTCCCCAAGGGAAGATTTCTCTCCCAACATCTCCATAACAGCCTCTCCTAAAACCGCCATTGGAGAAACTGAAACCTCTAAGTTTATAGAATCTAAGCTAAAGGCAAGAAATCTTTCTTTAGCTAAATTTAAAAAAGTGTTGGCTGTTTACGATTGCCTGGAAAGTGATGATTTGGGAGGTACCTGTGTGGATACTGTGACTGATCCGCACCCAGCAACACCATTACATGCGCCAGGTTTTGAAAAAAGTGAAAATATAAGGGCAATCTCTTCATTTCAACAGAGCAGCGACATGGAACAGAGTAACATGCCACCCAGCAATACCCTCAGTGAGATGGAGTGTGACACAGGAACTCCTGCTCTTCCATCTCGTGATTAACCCGTGGTTGATTGAATTCCTATGCTGATTTTTGCAGCTTACAGTGGCTGGGTTCTTTTTGGTTATAAAAACAAACTTGTACCATTTTTTGAAGGTCACTTGCTGTGTGACGGGTCTTTATTATTGTAATATTTTTTGGGACAATACTTTGCAATACTTATATTGGCATACTCATATATCAAGAAAATCACCTACCGTTAACAAAAAAAAAACAATGAAATAGTAATGACAATACTTTGGCAGATGTTGACGTGGAAGGTTGACCCAAATTTTGAGCCTTCTCAGTCTATTTTCTACTTTTCATTTTTATTTTTCTAACCGTTGAGGAAGATATGGGGTTTTTGACAAACTTATCAACGTCTTCTAATTTCTTTGTTGCAAAAGACATTATAACAAATTTTGCTAACTCTTTTTTCCATTTTTTTTGTTTAATCATTTATCCTTTTTGTCAACTCTTCTGTTTGTTCCTTAAATATCTTTAGTTGCTGAGTGATTCTATTAATCTATATAGTTGATGACTCAGAATCTGTATATTTTTTGTCCATTTCCTTTCTCAAGAAACTAATTTCTTTTTGAAGTTCTTTTATAACTCTCATATGGTTGCATGTGCTTGGTGCTGGTCCTCGCTTTTTTTGTAACAATTACACATCATTAAACAAATACTAATATAATCACGATATCAAACATATTATTGTTATCATGTAATAGCATCATGTTATAAACAATTGTGTTACAATAATATAACAGTATTTTTAGTATTAGTGTCACTGTGAACTTCAATCTATTGAAATATTACTATTTGTATCAATAACATTAAATCTAAAACAGTAGTAAGTTAATGTTACTATAACAGAATTGTTGTGTTAGTGATAATGTTACTAAAACAATAAATTAATTAAATTAGAATTCAAATATCAAAATTACATAATGTGGTACCTCTTGTCGTGGGCTTTGAAAAGCATCATTGTTCCATGTTTTATTATCATCTGATTCATCATCCTATCAACACCACTTTGTTAGATGTTTGAAAGATATATAGCTAATATTTAGATTTTAGTTAGGTTGTAGATATTTATACTGAAATTTTAGCTTGTTTCCTCTTGGAAGCAAGCTTTGATGATGTATTGTGACACCTGATTATCCATTTTTAATTGTAAATCATGTAATTAATTGTAATATTGCATAAATGATTAATCAATGGATAATCTGTTGTTTCTAAGGTATGTGGAGGTTTATTGACTTTCTATGCACCTGTTTGTGGTTATGGGACCAATGTGGAATCTAGTCACAGGATGCACAATTGTCTCAGTTTGCGTGCTTGTTTTTTCCCTCTTCTTTCTTTCCTTCGTCCTTTTTCTTTCCTCTCCCCCTCATGAGCTCTCGTTTTCTTCCTCACCTGGGCTTGACGTCTCGTCCCCTCATCCCGATGGTGCAATACAGATCGTGGGTGGTTGATAGCGAGGCGGGGGAGATAAATGGGAAAGGAGGATGAAGAAGGAGGAAGCAGTGGTGGCGAGCTAGAGGCCAAGAGGGAGTGTGAGCCCTGAGGTGCGTCGCTTGGAGGCTGAGCGTCGTCGTGAGGAGGAGAAGCCCACCAGAGTTGAGTGAGCTTGTTGGAGGAAGTACGTGACCCCTCCATTCCTCTTCTCCCTTTTGTTTTAGAAAATGGAATAAATGCATGAAAATAGTGAAAAATGCATGATAAATCATGGGAAAATAGTAGGAATAATGGAAATGGTGGGAATGGCATGAATGTGTAGAAATCATGCTAGGTTATATGATTTTCACGAGTTTTGATTAAAAAAAAGCAATGTATGCTATAGTATTGTGAAATGAGTTCCATGCTTTTGAGATTTTATTTCGAGAAGCATGCTTAATGGATTTATGAATGGTTTAGGGGTTTTTGAAGTAGACTCGAAGGTTTACACCCCATGTTTTATCCATGATTTTTGATGTGTTTTGATGGGTTCGTCCCTCACTCCCAAGGAGGAGATGAGTCGAGCAGCTAAAGTTGGGTCGTTTTTTGTAATCGCAGAAAACGACATACCGAATCTTGGATTCGGTATGCCGATTTGCTGCTCAGTTATGCTTTGAGCCATTGATTCGGATAATTGAAAGGTTTCGGTCAGTCGAGTTAAGAGATTTCGGACGACTGATGAAATTATCGGTCGACCGTTTTTGACTCAGATAGGGGAATCTGATAGGAATTCGGACAACCGTGCAATTTCGACCGATCGAATTCAGGTAGTTTCAGACGACCAGCTACTTTCAGACGACAGAGTTAGGAGATTTCGGTCGATCGTTTATGGTTTGGTCTATTGAACTAGACCCCTAACCCATATGAACAAATGCCTTTGGAAATGAAAAATAGGTAGTTTAAATAGATAATGGACAAGTGTTAATGAGGTTTTCACCATGTGGATGACATGGAGGGATATGAAATTCAAATGAATAAACTGAATGTGGTTTTTGGGCATAAGACTTAATAATAAATAGGAATGCCTGGTTTTTGTATGATGTTGAGTCTGGGACCCAAATGAAAGGTCAAGATTGCCTAGAGAATGATTCCCTGCAAAGAAAAGACAATGAATAATGATTTTGAAAAGAAAACCTAAGAGTTTCAAAAAGAAAATAATAATGTGTTTTGGAGCCACGAGGGGTTGGTGTCGGCAATGTGTCTTGAAATAGATTTTGAAAACCACATTTTGTAATAGTCTAGGCTTGTATTTTTTCATTGTTTTGCCATGATTTTCTGTGTAGGGTGCGTACTGGGTGACTTGAATGTCACTCATGTGTGCTTTGTTTGGTTTCAGGTATAGGTGATGTAGTATAGTTCCGGTGTTCGTGTAGGCGCTACTAGCCGTACATTGTTCTTAGAGGTGAGCTTTAATTAGTTATAATTTTTTAATTAATGCTGTAATTATTATTATTGCTTGTGATACTATGATTTAGGTAACGTACCCGAGTTAGGAGCGTTACATGTCTCCTTGATTGTCTTGACATATTTCTTGTACATTAAGATTGCAATGAGGTTGGTTGGCGCTATAGGGTTGTCTTTGTCAAAAGCCTAGACCTACATTTTGTATCAAATTATTGGTGGAATGTTATGTGTTGTAATGTTAAAAATATAAATAAATGTTAAGTTTGGAATTAAATGTACCAAAAGTGCCCATGCACATGCTAGGCAATACGACTTCAAGTTGTCCAAACTGTTTATTAGTTTACCTTAAAGGTGTGAAGTACTCAGTTGTAGCTTGGAATTCTAAGTCATCCAGATAACGAAGCATCCAATTAAGAAATCCACAACTAGAGTCTAGGATTGGGAACATAGTGAATAATAAGCAAATCCATAACTTTACACATACATCATCCTCTGAATTGTTTCCCTAGATATTTCTTTAAGGATTCTCTCAACATCATACTTCTTTACAAGTATTTTTCCTTCAAACAATTTTTCTAAACCGGAGGTTGGTTTATAATTTTTTATCTCCAATTACTCCTTTCCATTGAGTATTTCTAGGATCTTTATGATATTCTTTACACAGAATTTACACCTCTCACCACCCAAGAAAAAGTAGTTTTCTTGGAGATAATTTGAGATTAGGACTTTAAGATTTGAGTTTATGATCTTGCATAACGGGATGTCTTAGAAATGACCAAATATTGTATTCTTGATTGTTTAAACAATAGCATCATCCAACTTATTTACTTTGAGGAACCTTCTCATTGCATATGAGACACATCTATGTTGATCTTTAAATACACAAAGGTAAGGAGACATTAGTGAAAAATCAAAACTTGTTTAATAAACTATAAATTAATAAGTTAATATAATATACATTTACTATTTGTTCTCTTTTTTCTTTCATCGTGTACACTTCATTGAGAGGTTCACTTCCTTAGTGCATGGTTTCAGGTTCGTCTGGAATGTTGACTGTTTCTTTTCTTTTTATTGTTTGACTCCTTGTGTTCTTTGCAGGACTTCTATGCATCTCTTTTTCATGTGACATTTGTGATACTCCTAAACTAAAAGTAGGACTCACTGACTTCCTAATAACATAATGAACGTTTGTAAAACTTAAATACTAGGCGAGATGTGGCATGATTATGCATGTAATTTAATTTATCCATTTTATAGTAACTATATCATAGTTGTTCAATAAGTGACAGTAATGCAGAGTTGGAAGTTATTCAAAATCTGCATTTTCTTTTTTTAAATAAATACTCTCCCAAAATGAAATGTCATTTAACAAAAATAATATAACATACATAATGCTTCCACCATTTTTACTAATCAAGTTTTAGACTTTATGAAAGTATACATAATTAAAAAATCACTTCTATACAATTAGAAAGGCAATATGTTGGTATGAAGAAGATAAATAACAGTTTTTGTTTCATTTTTCCTATTTTAAAAAACTATTTTTGTGCCATAAAAACTTGAAATTTATAGTTTTTATTATATAAAACTTAAGAACAAATTGTAAGAATGAACCAACATTTATCTTAAAATAAATATGCTTAGGGAAAAATGTTTAGACACTATGATGGTTATAGCAAAAAATATAGAAAAACAAACAAAATTGAGATTTTTTTTCTCGATTTTAAGTCTAAATCAAAGATAATATTTTAAAATAAAAGAAACAAAAAATAAATAGCAGATTTTGTTTCTTCATTACTATTAAAAAAAACAGTTTTCTTGTTACATATATTATTCAAATCTATAATGTCTATTCGACAAAAGTTAAGAACAACTTTTAGTTTGAACCAAAATTCATCTTAAAACAAAAATGTTTAGGTCAAAATGATTTGACAATAAGATTGTTACAATAGAAAATATAGAAGAACTGTCAAAATAATGAAAAATCGAAGAACAATAGAAACAAAAGTAATACAAATATTGGAGTCTTTTGGCGTCATTAGATCATGTGTAGTGTGGAAAAATTAAAAGGAAAAACCATTTTTCATGCAATATATTGACTCCTTATACAATATTTCAAACAAAAAAAAATTAACTAAATGATTCTATTTTGTTTTGGTTTATTATGAATGTAACATTCTTACCTTGTGGAGGAATCTAGGCATGGGCGTCTTCGTTCCATGGACCCTTCTTGAGAAGAAATCATCTTTGTTCCACCAAGAAGAATTCGTCGTCGGCATTGCTAGGGTTGCAGAGGAAGGCGGCTTTGTTTTGGTTTTTGTGCATAAACGAGAATCGACGTTGGCTTAGGAATGTAGTGGGATAGGCATGTTTCGATAATTGGAAGTAATTGTGGAAAATGATGGTTTTTGAATATTTTACTCCCATCACAGTTTACAAGGTGTTTATTGTAGCTGATTTTATTTTCCCACCATCCTCCTCCCGTCGCTCATCACCCTCTCCCTCCCACCGCATAGCACACCCCCCACCCCTTCCCCCCTAGACGCCCTCCTCCTCACAACACACCTCTTACTTCTCCTCTCCTTCTTCGTTTCACACTTTTTTTTTCTTTAACAGTGGATAATGGATGAGAAGGAGAAAAAGAGATCCATTTTTGTTTTAGTAACACTAAAACAAATACAAGATAGTATAAAATTGAAATTGAAACTAAATTAAAATAGGAAAAAATAGTAACACTAATGCTACGTTTGGTATACTGAAATGGAAATAGACAAGAATAGAATAAACGCTGGAATGGAATTTGGAATGGAATGGAATGAAATATTTTTATTCCATTTCTATGATTGGTATATAATGGAATTATAGAGTGGAATTGGCAGATAATTCCTTTTCAATGTTTGGTATATAAGAACAGAATCAGAATAGAAATATAGACATTGGAAGATTAACAACTACATATTATCAAAAATATCCTGTTAATCTGAAAAAAATTAAAAATTTTCTTTTCCAAACAAGTAGAATAAATATGAAAACTTTATTTTTGCTCATGACAAGTAGAATAAAAATGGAAAATAAACGTTTGCTCATGACATTAGACTACCAAAAAATACAGTTTCACAGTATACAAAAAAAAAACCAAATGTCACCAAAATATAATAATTTCACAATAAAATGAAAAAACATCAAAATTTCATGTAATCTCTTGTTTAGTTGTCCATGACTACTTCCTCCTCCTCTAACTCTTCCTTTAATCTTTCCATATCCATTGATATAATTTGATATCTAGGCTTGTTTGGATTTTATTTGGCAAAATTATCCATAGAAAAATTGAAGAGATCATATACACTACAAGCTACTCATATACACTACAATCATAGTAACAGGAAAAAACAAGAAAAATCAAGAAAAATCAAAACATTTTCATCCATTCAGACATACACACTACACTACGAGCCACTGTACTTAAAGCATTTAATAGAAAAATTGAAGAAAAACACATCAAAATAACAGAGAAGTATCAAAGCCGAAATGTATTCAAGGAAGCATTGGAAAAATGACATACATACACAGAAAGAAGCATAAGAAAAAAAGACGAAAAAAAATAGAAAAGGGAAATACCAGAGGGAGGGCCGTGGAGGAGGAGGGAGGGTTGCGAAATAGGAGAGAGGGCCACAAAGGGGGAAAGTTGTGTCGCAGAGTAGGAGAGAGGGCCGTTGAGGAGGAGAGAGGGCCGTTGAGGGAGAAAGAGGGCCACTAAGGAGAGAGGGCCATGGAGGAGAGTCGAGGAGGAGGCCATTGAAGGAAGAGAGTTAAGGAGGAGGCCGGCAAACAAAAGGGAAGCGGCGGTGGAGGGAGGTTTTCTGGGATAGGGCTTGGAGTAGACGAGGGAGGGGATGAACAAGGGCCCCATTTTAGTGTACCAAATACTACCTAAAATAAAAACAAAAAACTGTGAAATTGAAATTGAAATTAAAATAAAAAAATAAAAAAATTTATAATAAAAAAATAGATATTATCATATAAGAAGTGATATTAAAGTGTAATGGGATATTAATGTGATTTAGTTAACATAAAAAATCTATTAATAAATGAAAATAGAGGGAAAATGGAAATTCACAAGACCACTATTATAATATAGGCGATTTTGCTAATTTAAAATCTAGATTTAATTTTGAACATGGGATGTGATTTTCATGATAGATGATCAAGGATCTTAGCAAACAAAAGTAAGGATGAGTCTTACCTGATAATTTACCTATATATGTATGTATGTATATATATAAGCCAGGTCAGTTGCATCCTCCCTCAAATTAACTATTTTGAGTTTGAGGGAAGATGTAAGATTGAATGCTAATCTAGTGATTAATATGGAAACCAACTACTTTGAAATAAAACCACTTGTGGTCCCTACTTGTTAATTTTCAAATAAAATCATTGTTTCCGTTAGTCATTAAGGTATTTTTAATAGGGAAGTTTTAATTTCCTATCATAAAATATAAATTTTATTTTCGAATTGCTTTATATTTTTGAAGTTTTATTTTTTGTATTATTTTTATTTAAATGTTTCATATGAATATGATACTTTTAATTTTTTATATTAATTTTTTTAATATTAATTTCGTGATATTTTTTATTTCAGTTTAGTATTACTGAACTGAATAAGAGTTGTATTACTAAATGTTTATTTTTAAATTATTATTACTGAACTAAATAAAAAATAATTTCATAACTATGATTACATTTAAATAAAAACATTTCATTAATCAACAATTTAGTATTACTAAAATAATAATGATTTTTCAGTGATACTAAACTGAATACAAAATAGTATTACAACATTTTAGTATTACTAAAAGAGAAATCAAACAAGGCCATGTCCCCTCTATATATGTCGATTTGCTCTTGTTGCATGCACTCTTCATTGCAAAATAACTTGTCCCCTCTACAAATCACAACCTACAGAAAAAACTCCGATCCATCCAAAATACGTCAAAAAAATCTGAATACAAAATAGTATCACTAAACTGAAAGTAAAATAGTATCACTAAAATGAATACAAAATAGTCTGCAGCCACTTGGTCTAGTGGTGAAATCTCTTTGTGGTTGCCATCTTTAGTGACGTATCAAGAAAAAAGGAGTACGACAGGGGGATGGATTGGAGGCAGCGTGCTCGGGCGACGGGAATGGATGGGAGGCAGCGTAGGGAGATCAACGTCAAGTGTAGGGGGATGGATGGGAGGCGACATAGAGAGATCAACGCGTGTCGAGTAACAGGGGGGAGGCATTGTAGGGAGATCAACCTGCATCGGGCGACAAAGAGGATGCGATGCAGGGAGATCGAAACTAATTTCTAGTGGTTTTGTGGTTTTTATTTTCTCTCCATTTTTTAATTCATTTGGTTTTATGGAAACTAATTTCACCACTTCTTTAATTTTCTTGTGGATTTCTTTTTTGGTTAGTTGATGATTTTTAGGATTCATTTGTAAAACATGAATTATTGTTGTTATTGCACAAATTATTAAAAAAGGAAATTGTGGTTATTGCAATTTTTTTAACAATTCACAATTTTTTGTAATTTCCTAAAGGATCTTGACATAATCGTGGGATTAGTTTCTTTTTGTTGTTTTTCCAAAAAAACAACATTGATCTCATTCTCCTTTCAAAAAAATCAAACATATTGATCGAGGGTGATAGTGAAAATCAAACACATTAAATTCCAATAACTCTAATTTTAATGGAAATAACACTTTCATGCATTCATGGGATTACTTTCCTTTTTTTGTTTTTTTAATGTTCTTGGATTTTATGGTAACTATTAATGTAGTTATTTTCCTTATTTTTCATTCCCACGTTTTATGATAACTTACATATTTTAATTTTTTCAAATAAAAACGTGAGATAAAATTGGGTATTGAAACTTTCATTTTTTTTCCATTTTTTTTCCCATTTTTTTTTCCATAGATCATGTTAGATTGTTGTTTTCAAAAAGCAACAAAGAAGAAACCTGGATCTACCATCATCCTTTTTTTTCATACACTAAACTATTAATATCCAATTTTAATCTATTGTATCAATAATTAATACCATTAAATATATACATCTATTTTGGTGTTTAGGTTATTTGATTTAGTGTTTATTCTAGAAGTGTATATTTAGTGTTAATATTATTCTAACACATTAGTGTTACTATTATTTTTCATGTATTAGTGTTAGTAATATTCTTTTTCATGTATTGGTATTATTGTATTTATTTCAGGTATTTTAGTTTCAATGTTACTAATACTTAGCTTTTACATATTTTTGTCGCATTTAAATATTTGTTTCCATTTATTTTTGATTTGAAACCAAATGTTATCTCTCTTCGTTTTATGATTTTTTTCTTTTGAAGAAGGAGGGCACTCTCACTCTTCTATTTTTGTAAATTTAATTTTGGTATTACTATTTTCATATATATATATATGTGTGTGTGTGTGTGTGCATATATATAGGATGCAAAACTCGTTTTTCACCCTAGATGACCGTTGTCGTTGTCAACGACCTTGCATTGCTATCGTTAGGGTTACATGGATTTGGAAACCTTCGAAATCGTAAAGGTCGTAGAGATCTTCTAGTTGCTTGAAGATGTAGTTGAATGGAGGTGTCGTTGTTGATTGGCTCCGTCCACGTTAGTAGCTGTAGTTGTAGGGCAAGTAGGGTTTTTCCCTTCTAAGGTCAGCAACAGGATTTTCAAAGGATTTTGTTGAAAGGAATTGAACGTGCGAACTACTCTCATTTTTTGAAATTTGGTTTCCACTAATTAGTAGGATTTCATTTGTTTTCATAACCAACACCCAAATTAGTGGGATCTCCCTTTTTTCTATCTTAAATTTGGAAGGCTAGGATGTGAGCATGGCATCCACGATGGATGGATGAGATTTAGAGCCTCACTGTCAAAACTAAGAACTGACCTCATCTTATATATATATATATATATTAATATCAGGTAAGGATGGTCTTGACTTTTATTGGTAAGGTCTTCCATCATATACATTCATCATATACATAGATCTAACATCATAGTCATCCACTTAAATAGGGAAAAGAAAGAAAGAAATCAAATCAATCAATTACAGTAACTGCTCCATAAAAAATAATGTTGTAAAATATTCAAAAAAAAACTTTCCAACATTTAAACCTATTTCCCAAGTAAATCTACCTACATTCCATGTTTTAAAATCCTTCTTTCCGTGATATTAGGCCATAATGTATGAAATAACTGTCAACACGTGGATCAAAATATTTTAAAAAGGAAGTAAAAGATTTGATTTAACGTAACTGCCATTATTTTAAAATGATAACATAAAATAATTATTTAAAATAATAAAAACATTAAATCGTAGGATATGCTTTTGATGATATAAGATGAAGGGTCTTATCAATTAAAAGTAAGGACGGACGTTGATAATTTGCCTATATATATATGTACATACATACACACACATATTTGTATATATGTATGTGATGACAATATATTCATAATTTATTGATTTTCATATGATTAGATATTCATTTGTATATATTCTAATTTTTAAACATAAAAGTTTCTTAATATTATATTATATGCTTTTTTAATCTGTGTCCATCTATCAAATATGTATATCATATCCATATTTGTATCCAATTTTTATAACTAGATAATATCCATATGCGTTTCTAATCTATTCGCACTTCTAATAACAACTCCCACCATTAATTAGCCGACCATTTCCTAGGCACATGAAAATATTCTTTGGTTTCAAAACTTCAAGGAGTATTAACATGTGCCATAAGACTCATATCCTAAACTTCAAGGAGTAGTTACAACTTATGCACAAAGTATGACTTATATCTGTATCGTATCTAATCCGTTTACATCTTTAATAATAAGTCCCAACATGATTATTTCCTAAGCACGTGAAAATATTCTTTGATTTTTAAACTACAAGGAGTGGCATCTTCTCCTCCATGTGAAAACCTTAGGTTAGGTTTGTCTTAAGGTCCCAACCCTCGTCTAAACAAATAATCGGAAAGATGATTACCCAATAAACTAATCCACCAACTTGACAAACACTCCAACGAGACAATATAATATAGCAAAGGATGGGGCTTGCATCAGATCTTCCACGTTCCAACACATGCAAGAATAAACTATTTGTTTTTTCAAATATCCTTCTAAAATAACATATTTGTGGATATACTTCAACATAATACTTATTTATCAATCTAACTTTATAAAATCAAACTTTTATCTCTAAATCTCTAATGTCCTAACAGTCGTGATATAACGTTAGTTTACTCCATTATTTGTATATTGAATGACTATAATATTCTTACTTACATTTCCTCACAAACTTCATTTTACGGTGATATTAATGGATAATTAGGATTAACGTATTCCAAAGTAAAGAGAAAAGTTGAAGAAAAGTAAGATGGTTAAGTTATGAGTTTGGTTGGTTTTCGAGTTAAGGTTTTTAAAAATGGATAGGTTAGTAATTTAATATCTAAGGTTAGAAGTTTAACGTGGGTTAGGTAAAGAAAGGTAATGAAGAGAATATTAGAGTATAACGCTTGATTTTATGAAAAAACATTGATAAATAGGTGTTATTTGAGGACATGTAGATAAATATGCTATTATATAAGGGTATCCTAGTTAAACTTCCATTAAAGATATCAAAGGATTAATAATTGAATAGATTTGATTGCGGTAGACGACAGAATGGACAAGCAGTGGAAGCACATGGGTGCTCCCCTTGGGAGGCATTGCGCCGCTCTATGTGTTTTATACTAAATCATGACTTTGTTGTATGTTTTGAATATAATAATTATTAGGTGTTATGGGATTGTCTGCATCGTGCAAATCCTAATACTAGTTGTTTTCTCTTTCCGAAGAATCTTTTGAGTTACAATTATATCTCAAACAAAGTTTGGTGGTCTTTCTTGAATTGCGGCTCTAAAGAAGCATTCATCCTATTCTGTAGTATCTTGTTTACAGAGTTACAGTGAACCTCTCAATAATTATGTTATGGAATGACCCATATAATTGTAAACCAAGAGAAGATGCCCAGTAAGATAGCTTTCTTATGGATTGAGTTTTCTTTTCATTTTTTTTTTAGATGATCGTAAAGATGTTGGCTGTAAGCATTGTTTAAGATAACGACGAACATTAATTGAAACTATTTAGTAATCTATGTACTTAATCTCGTCCTAGAATTATGATTAAAAAAGTTTGTTTATTAATTTATTAAGGTATAATCAGCTGACAAAGGTTCTTTATCACCACAAAATGGACGGCCCAATGAAAAATGATGGCTCCGAGGGACTGTTGTCTCCTTGGTGATGTGCACATGTACGCCTTTTACTTTATGATTAGTGCTAAAGCAAGCTGTAAAGATAAGATATACTCGGGTTTTTCTCCTAAAGCAATGTTGGAAAAATTATTGTTAAGATTACTACGTGTCCTTGCTCTAGAAAAAATAATACCAATGGAAACAAGATTCGATGATTCTTGTGATAGACCATATGTAGGGTTGTAAATGGGTCAAGTTTTACCTGCTAATCCGACTCAACCTAATCAGTTAGGAACGAGTTAAGGTAGGGGTTTGTCCACTTGTTCATTCACTTAATTATCCTCTTAATGGGTGAGGGTAAGGGTAGATTGCTTTAGACCATCCGCTAACTTGTTAACCTGTTCAATCATGGAGTTGTGTTTTATCATATTTTTGATAATACTATATACTTTTGAATTATGGATGATGATTAAGATATTTTGTACTTTGTCGTATTCTTAAGAGCACTAACCTTTAAATCATTAATCATGAATGGTGTGGTTAAATAATATTATATTTATGTTATTTTTAATAATATTATTATTTTTGGATGAACATAATGAATCAACGATAAATGATGATGTTGTATTGTGATAAATGATAATGTTAGAATTATTTTTTGTTATAATGTTAAATTTATCATTAATCTTAGATGAACACAATTTGATTTGTTTTTATATGTTGTTATCTTATTAACAGTTTTTTTGTAGTTGTAATCATGGTTCAATTTTTGATTCAATTAAGGTCATCAAATAGTATAAACTCTGGTCTTAAAAAATTAAAAAAAATTCATCTGTTTGACCCACCAATCTCCACTATTACCTGTTAACAAAAAGGATAGTGGATAGGATAGCGACCAAGTTTCTTTGGAACAGGTGTTGACCAGAACTGTCATCCACCAAAAAGGGATGGGTATTGGTAGACCCTGAATTCAATCTTACCTGACCCAATTATAGACCTAATCATATGAGACTTAATCGTTGTTTCCATGTCATTGATTCTTGATGTGGAAGTACTTTTGATTGATCTCCTTAACAACCACCTCTACTCCTATGGAGGGAATGTTTTGTGTATGATAAGAATTAGTAGAGTTTTATGTAATTGCTTTGTTAAAATCCTATATATAGGATATATTTATGTAACACACTCCATGACTATATTATAATATCCCATAAGTACCACTTTACTTAATATGGTTCCACAATTGGTTAGTTTATTAAGTTAGTTAAGTCACATTAGGTTGGAATTTAGGACATTGGGTTCAACAATCTTTTACTTAACTTATTTAACTTAATTTATGCTAGTCAGAACTTTATGCAGAGTGACTACTATCTAATTACTTAATAGGACATATTAACCTTCATTCAAGAACAATAATTCTTATAGATACTAATCATAGTAGTAATACACAATCTAAATGTATGTCCCTTATTGGTACTAAGATATCTAAGATTGAAATTATAATTGAATACTTTATGTGATAATTAATATTTTATGCATAAACTTACAAATGTTATGATAAGAAGAACAAAAGTTTAGTCTAAAACAATAGTTCATAATTTAAAAAAAAATTAAGAATTACAAAATAGAATTCATCAAATAAATGTGATATCACATAATACATTAATGCTAAAACCATCAAAGCAAAACCTTAACAGAACTAATTAGACTTATCTTAAGCATATGTTCTCTGAAGGTACATAGCAAGGAAAATGCCATTGTAAGATAATCACACCAATATGCTCAATAAACGCTAAATAAATTTTAATTCTCTCTTTAACAATTAATAACTTAACCTCCATATGCTTGCATGTACTAGCTATAACACATGTAAATTCGTTTTGTAATTATTTACATTTTAATGAATTTATTCTAGAGGAGCGTTACTGTCCTGAGATTCATTTGTATGATTTTGTGGTTTTGAGCTTGGACCTTGTGGGCTGGCTGCTATTTGTGTAGTTCCAGTGCTTGTGGTTCAACTCGTTCCTGTGCGTGGTTGGCACTCTACTTGTGGGCCCGTGTGTGTGGGTCGATTGATGGGGCCAGTAGTTAGCCTACTGGGAGTCGGGTAGTTGTGCTGTGCGGGGGCAATGTGTGGCTGACAGGTGGGGCAATGTTAGTAAGCATGTACGTGTTCACCTTCCTCCTTGCGTAGCCTTTTAAGTGAGAGACACCCTTCCCATGCAGTAGCTCCACCTCTCCCTTTTTTTCTTGCCCGTCTTCCTTCTCTTCCTAAGCACACCACCACCTCCTCCTCCACCGTCTTGCTACTCCCTCGCCCTCTCACCTCCATTTCCTCCCTCCCCCACCCTCACCTCCTCTCCCCCACTCACCCCCACTCTCCCCCACTCTCCCTCTCCCATCTCTCTCCCTCCTTCTCCGCATCCCTATTGGTGTGTTCGTGTGTGGGCGACGATGTGCAGCGGCGTGCGGTGGCATGCAGCGGAGCTCTGAAGGGTTTCCCTGAGGGTTGTGTGAGGCTCCGGAGGCCATGGGCTTGCTGATGGCGGTGGTGGTTGGTCGGTGTTGGAGTTTGGTCGTCGGAGGTCGTATTAAGGTATGTACCTCACCTCTTGTAATAAAAAGCATGAAAAATGATAGAAATGTTAAGAATGCATGAAATCTAGTTAAATTTATATTCCTATAATTTATTGTGAATTTATGGTAGCATTTATGACATTAAATGTGGTTGGTTTGGTTTTGAGTTTTTCTATGCTCTTCGACTTTGTGATTTTATTCCGGGAGCTATGCTTGATGGATCGTGGCTTTGTTTATGTGGTTTTGGGTTAGACTCGAGGGCCTACAATATATGTTTTATGTGTAATTTGTGGTGTGTGTTTTGCAGGGCCATCCCTCACTCCCATTTGGGAGAAGAGTCGGACAGAGGTTTGGGGCAGTTTTCTAGTTTCACAGAAAATGACATACCGAACCATTTTAGTATGTTATTTTTCTGTCAGTTTTGGTTCTCCTAGCCCTAGTTCGGTGGGTCAAATCCCTTCGATCTACCATTCCAAGCCTTGAGTGTTAATTGTGTGCTCAGTTCGGCCAATCGATCCTTTCAGTTAACTGAATCAGCGATTTTCGGATGCCTAATTTGAATTTTGGTCGATCGTTCTGGTGCCCTGAGCCCAGTTTGGTTTGTTGTTTCAAAACAACGTGCCAAATCAGGCCTATGTTGGTTTTGTATAGTGGTTTTCTAAGGATTTTCTGGATTGGTTTGTTTTACCCATTTGAGATGGGATTGTGGGTTATTAGTGGTGGTCTTGTGGGACACCTGATGTCCTGATTTTGTGGAGATTTTGGATTAGTTTTCCAAAGATACAAAAATGATTTTGAAAAGAGATTTCAAAAGAATATGTTGGCCCATTTTGGAAATAGTTTTTCTGGTTTTCTGTGTAAGGACTGAGCTCCGTGGGTCGTGCTGTCTAGACCAAGAGATGTGATGACACTTGCCAAATGGTCGGGCACGTCACCTAGGTTGAGGTCAGGGGCCAAGATACCTAAGGCGGAGATTTGTCGGGTCATGGAGGTATGAGATTCCTTGATTGTTGTTTCGAGGCTAAGGTTATGGTCTGTGGGTTGAGGTGTTTTGTGGCATAATGGAGAGGTATGATACTCCTGCTGTCATCGTGAGCGCTGAGGCTCGGGTGTTGTTAGGTGTGGAGGTATGAGACTCCCTCCTAAGCACCATGTGGAGGATGCCATAACGAGGTGTATCCTTTGGTGGCTAGTGCCGGTGGGACACGTACCCCATAGCTTGTGGCGTTTTGAGAGACAAGAATGCCTTCCTAGGAGGGGTTGGCTTTGTATAAAGGTTCTTTAGGTGAGAGAATCGCAGGACGGTGGGGACTCTTGCACAAGGTGGCATATCATAGCAGTGCAGTGTACCTTGGTAGCTACTTGTTGCCAAAGTTTGTTACTTGGCTCCAGGTTTCTCTACTCATTGTGTGTGGTTTTGGTCATTAAGGGCCTCGCTTGTGGTTTTAGAATGGTAGTGTCTTTGCCTGTTTGGTTTGGCCGGTGTGAGCCATGTTTCTTGTGGTTTGGGCCTAGTAGGACTTTGTTTTGTGGTTTTTGGCTTGTTGGGGTTGAGTTGTTGGTTTATGGTGGATTTAGAGAAAATGATTGTGAAATGGTTTTAAAGGAAAATTGTTAAAGTTTTGTTTTCTGTCATTTTGTGCGGTGCGTGCTGGGTGACTTTTGTCACTCACACTATTTCCTCCATAGTTTTTAGGTTGTGGGTGCAGGCGAGCGTGTGTTGGCATTTAGTGCATATAGTCTAGAGTCTCGTAGCCGCATACACAGGTTCTTGGTTGTTTAGATATTCCTATTTAGCTTTAATTTCCTGTAATTTAATTTGTTTAAATTATTGTGAAAATTAAGAGCATTACAAGAGCTCTTATTGTTGTTAGAGAATTTAACTGTTGCTTCATTATCACTAAACATCTTGTTAGGTCTCTCCATAGAATTAATGGCTTTCAAGTTTATAATAAAGTTGCGTATGCAAATAACTTGTGAAAATGCCGTATAACAAACTAACATATTCAGCTTCCATGGCGATTGCGACAACTATTTTCTATTTGGTACTAGTCCAACAAACAACTCCTTCAGCAAGTAAGAAAATATATCCAGAAGTAGATTTCTTTGTATCAAGACACACTAAAAAGTTTGAGTTAGAAAAGCCCACAGCCTCAAATTAATCTAATCATCTATATGTGAGCATACGATCTTTAGTTCCTTACAAGTATCTCAAAACCTTCTTCGTAACTTGCCAATGTGAAAGTCCTAGATCACTTTGATATCTTGCTAGATACTTAGTGATAAAAGCTAGATTTGGTCAAGTACATGTCTATGTATAGTTGAAACATCCTACTACTATGGCATATGATTTATCCTTCATAGCAAGTTTCTTTGAATCTATATGAGAATGTTGCAATTTCCTTAGTTTATCATCCTTTACAATAAGTGCATTATCAGGAGCACAATTTTTCGTTAAAAACTCCTTTAACACACTTGATATGTAAGACTTCTGAGATAACTCAAAAATGCCTAGAGACCTATTGTGGTGAATTTCTATCCTAGTAATATAATTGGCTTCACCAGTGTCTTTTATATCAAAGTTGTTAGATAGAAAATCTTTAACCTATTTCAACAAACTAAGGTTTGCACCTACAAGTAGAATATCATCAACATATAAGATAAGCAATATCCATCTACTCCTACTTTCCTTTAGATAAATACATTAATCAATAATGTTTTCCTTAAACCCAAAAGACTTGATAACATCATTAAACTTCTAAGAGGGGTATCAGGTCCATACTCGATAACCCATTAAATGATGATTGCTCCTCAAGAATTGGTCATGTAGGACAAACAACAAAAAAATTTGCTTATACGTGAACCATCTGCTTGACACATGTAGAAGGTCATGTAGGATGAACAGCTAAAAAGATCATTAGTCATCTCACTTGTCTCTGAGCCGATCTCTCCACTTAGGAAGGAGAAATTTGCAATGTCCTCATTGAGCAAGCGATTCACACTTTTGACGTACTGAGAAGGATTGAGACTCATCTGGTCCTTTCAACTTGGTTACAGCATATCACATGCATGGACTAATCTTAGTGGCCAAGGGCCCTCTCAGCAAATCATTCATAATACACCATTATAAATACCAACATAGTTCCCAAGGTACGTTTGCAATATTGAATACAACATTAATTTGCTCTTGATTATTGACTTAAGCTTCAAAGAGGACCACGTTGATCCATCGGTGCTCTTTAACCCTTTCTATTCTCCCTACTCGTAGGCCCTCATTTCAAGACTTCTCTTATGCGGCAAAGCAAGTAATGGACCAACCCACCATTCGGGCAAGATTTGAGCAACCTACTGAGCACTAAGCAAGATCAGTTGGTGCTATTTGTGGGAATCCTTTTCTCGCTCTAGATGGTTGTATGTTGGTTCAAACATGCATGTTCACAAGGATTCTCAGCCCACACCCCCATGGAGATTACAATTGAAGCTTTCAAGGCATTGCAAGATAAGGTGGCATACCTATTGAGGGGCTGACAATGCAAGAAGTAGAGAAAAGAAAGATTGTTGACCTGATCAAGCTATCGGCACTATTCCCTCTGATCAACAATGCACTAGCAGAGTTGAGTGCTACACTTGAGCAGGTTGAACAAAGTGAACACATGGAACAAAGGATGGAGAAGCACTTCCCAATGATGGAGGAACACCTAAAGGAGGGACGCTTCCAAAAGAAAGACAATCGACCTAATAGAGTGGTCAACACCCTGCCCTTTGACTAACATGGCATCAATAGAGTTGAGAGCCACACTTGAGTAGGTCGAACAAAGTGGACACATGGAATAAGGGATGGAGAATCGCTTAATGGTGATGGAGGAATGCTTGAAGTAGATATAGAAGGGAAAGAGTACCCTCAAGGGAAGTATGGAAAATGCCACGTGCTCACCCTATATGGAGTCTATTAAGACCAAACTGTTCCCGATAGGGTTCAAGATGGTTCATCTTGAGTCGTACAATGGGACAATCGACCCGATCGACCATGTCATGGCTTTCAAGGACTTAATGGGTGTACAAATGGAATTGGATGCCATCTTGTGAAGGATATTCCCTACCACTTTAAGGGGGCTAGCTTGCTCTTGGTTCTCCAATTTTCAAAAGGGATCGATTAGAAAGTTTGAAGAGCTTAGTTCTATGTTCTGTGCCCACTTCATGGGAAAAAGAAGAAGGGTGAAGGTATCCAACAACCTTCTCTCCATCATCCATAAGCCAAAGGAAGCAGTAAGGGCTATGTGCAGCATTTTAAGGAAAGACACACTAATGAACCCAAACCAAAGGAGGACGTAGCACTCGTCACTTTTCAGAAAGGTTTGTGCCCATCGAAGTTTACCCGCTCATACAACTTGAATGAGCTATGCACACTCATCGAGGCTTTGGAGAGGGTGTGTAACGTCTTGTGTTGTTACTACCAAATTCATTAGCTCCATTAAAATTAAACATGATTAAATACCTAATTTAACAGTATAATTAAAGGCTAATTAAAAGCATCTAGACACCAAGAAGCTGTAGTGTGTGACTAGTGTCCCCAATTATATGCACTAGTGCTATACCGCTAACTGTCTGCACTTGCAATTGAAAAACACAAGACAAAATACACGTGAGTGACTAGAAAGTCACCTAGCACATACTCTACAAAAAACCATGAGTAAATCAGCTAAAACCAGCGATATAAATCTCATCGGACTTTAAAACAATTTCAAAACTATTTTGTCCTTTCTGAAAGAATACTAGAAACACAGGAAATACTTTTACCTCAAAACAGGCTCCATTGGCCTAAACCTACGGAAAAACTGCATAGGTACACCAAAACCACATAGTGAATTGTATTGTTCGACACCAAGGAACCAACTTCAACCACAAGCAGCCACCGAGGAGCTACCACGGTATCTGTATTGCCATGGACAACCATCTTGTAGAAGAGTCTGCCTATCTCGACGTTCTACCACCAATAGGACCCTTGAAAGGTTTACCTCACATCTGAAAAGCCTGCTCACTCTACACCTAGGTGAGTTGTCCTTCGACTTGAAGGACAAACCATAGGGTACGCCCTCTCGATGTCCTAGCTTGGTGCTTGAACCCTACTCTTAGGCTCTACTAGCACGCATCAACACTTCAGTACCCATAGTAACTATGTTATCATGCCTAGCTATTCAGGAGTCTTATACTCCCTAAGTTTGCTACCACGATACCACCAGGTATGATCGGTTCCCAAAGTCTTGGTATCGAGAGTAACCAGAGTCTCATACCTCTAGGTCTGGATGGCAACTCGACCTGCGAACCTCAGCCTCGGCCTCGCGAATGACAATGTGGGAGTTTCATAGCTTCGGAATCCGATGAACACTTACTTATGGCTTCTTGGTCTTCGACCTCAACTTAGGTGACGTGTTTGACCACCCAAGAATGTCGTTATACTCCTTGGTCCAGACTACACGCTCCTTTGGTATATTGGTCCACCACACCAGAAAACCACGAAAAAACCCTTTTTAAAACACTAGCACATTATCTTTGAAATCCATTTTCGAATCATTTATGTATCACTAGGGTATTCGTGAAACTAACAACATTTTAGTAAATAAAATAGCAAAAACCAAATCACCAAAGCACTAACTGTCAACATCTAATTTGGGCTTTCAGACTCGCAAGACTACCTCACGTAGCCACCCACGCCTCCCACCCACGATGGCTGGACGCAGGTTGCCCTGAAATTCCAAAGCTTAGGGCACCCGAGCTCTGCAGACACCTATCGTTCCTCAAATCTTTGTTTTCCACTATAGGACATCAAACTTGGCAACTAACATACTGAAATGTAGGAAATTAGACAAGCGATTCAATGGTACTAACATTATCAAGTTTCATGCAGTAAAACTCGAGAAATCCTTCGGGAAAGGCATGGATGACTAGAATCAATAGTTTTTAAATAATTAGGATTAAAAATCACATAACAAAAAAAATCACTTCCATCATGCTCAGAATCACACAAGAAACGCACGCAACCATATCAATTTTACAGAAAACAGAGCAGAGTTGTGGTGAATATAAATCTATATATGTATATGCTCAGAATAACTCGAATTTTAGATTTGTACACGAATTCAGGTACGCTTCTGTATTTTCATTTATTTGTGATGAATATAACATGGACATATCTTAAAATTCCTGATTATATCTTGAAATACAATTTGTGATATAATATTTTGTGAATATTTCAAGATTTGAATTTAACAAGAAGAAATTCACATATATAGGAACTTTCAACCAATGTTGGTGTTGTCTTGAAGAACCAAAGGACCCACCATATCTACAAATCTCCCCAATGCATCTCGAAGTCCAACATTAAGTGAATTAAGAGTGGCAATCACAACCAAGATCGATGTACGTAGAGCGTAGCAGTCGAGGGAATGAAGAACGTGAGATGGACCCTTGAAGGTCTATATCCACAACTCTTAGCCTTAGTGATAGGCTTTTCGGTCACACCAATTTTGTGTTTATTTTCATAATTTTTTAGACTTTCTTTCCCTTAAATGCATGCCCCCTGATTTGTGAGTAGAATTGACAAAGTGGCTTATGGTATTCATCTTGTTAATAGCTAGCCTTTCTTTCTCCTGAAAACACTTGAACATAAGTTCAGTAATAGACCATTCATCCGTATATGTGTTTTAGGAAACCTTCAAAAGGTCATACTTAGCTAGTAACATCTGTAAGATGAAATAGATCAAGAAAGAATCTGTAATGGTAATCTTGAGATCATTTAGTTTTCCTACAATATCATGCATAGTCGTGATATATTACCTTTCCTATGTGGTGCATAAAAATGAACCACTGAATCAAAATGCTTGTCTTAGCTTTATTAGAACCAAAAAACTATTGCTAGATCGTTTCCATATAAACTATCGCAAGAGTTTCAAAAGTAATAGGACCGCTAATATCTCTAGGCACATGTTGTAGCATACATGAATGAGATAATTTATTGGATCTTTCCTATTTTTCTTATAGAATCTTTGCATCCACATTTCTTTCTTCTATAGGTGCTACAGGAGCTATAGATACTCAAAAGTAAAGGTCTAGATTCATTCATCAGGTCTAAATGGAATAGTAAGAATTCCTTCCACGAAGTTTGTACCATTCAACAATGGTACTAAAATCAAATTTTTGTCAAAAGTTGCAAATTAATCACTCACATAAGAAAACCTTATATAAACATGCAACAAAAAGAAAGTACAGATGTTTAAAGTTAACAATAGCATCATTATAACTCTACGTTGACAAATGAAATAATATGTTAGTACGTAAACATCATGAAGTTAATCTTGTTTGCGTACATGTCTATGTCACATATTATTGTTGGATTCTTAAATGTTACATATTAAGTATACAAGTAAAATTATTTCACCCATTTAGATATAAGCATAACAATCCACGTTAATGAAATTTGTTAATCTATTTTATCTAAATGTAAATCGAAACACCATCCTTATTAAGTTTAAATTTTCCAAGAAAATTTAATCTAACTTAACGTAATTAAAGCAATTGACTCATCATACTTAGTGTCACATTGGTGAGAATCCATTCGTCTGAATTAAAGGTTTATTGCATAATATTCCTTAGTTCCTTAATAAAATTAGACTAAATTTGTGTAAAATTACTTTAGTTATGCATAATTAACTTTATAACATGTTAAACTTACAAAACATGTTTCTTGATAGCATGGAAAACAAAATATAAAAATTGTGACACATAGGTCCAATCTATCCTTAAATGTATTTTCAATATAATAATTAATCTTTCAATAGAGAAATTAGTAAAAATTATATGGATAATATAATATTTAGTGTAACACCCGTAAAATTCATTTTGTAATTATTTACATTTTATGAATTTTATTCCTAGACGGGTGTTACTGTTCCGAGGCCCGTTGTGTGGTTTTGTGCTTTTGGGCTTGGGCTGGTTTCTATTTGCGTGTCCCTTTGTGTGGTTTGGTACTATGCATTGTGGCACTGTGCTTGTGGGGCCCGGTGTGGGGTTTCCATGGGGCCCGCTTGTGTGTGGGCTGGTGGTTGAGGCTTGCAATTGGCCTCGTTGGGGGTGGCTGGCAGTTGGATGCTGTGCGGTGTGTCGGTGGTTAAGACGCACAGGTGGGCACGTTTTCAGCTACTCCAGGCGTAGGCTTTATAAGCTGCACCGCACTGCACCTCTCCTCGCCACCCATTGCTTTCTTCTCCTTCCTTCTTCTTCCTTTCCCCTCTTCTTCGGCGGCGCTACTTCTCCTCCTCCTCCACTTTCTTTCCTTTCCTCCTTATTTCTCCTTCTCCTTCCTTCTCCTTCCCCTTCTTCCTTTCCACTTGTCCCCTCACCTCCTCTGTTTCCCCTGTATCCCTTCGCACGCGCGCCGACAGCGAGAGAGGAAGAAGTCGAGGGAGTGAAGCGGAGGACTGTGGTTGCTCGTGGTGGTGCTCGGAGCTCGCGTGGAGTGCCTCGTGGCCGTGGTAGTGCTGGAGTTCGTCGGAGTCGACCGAGGATCGCCGAAAGCATTCCTCAAGTACGCATCTCCACTCCTTGCAATGGAGAGCATGGAATTGGTAGAAAATGCTAGGATTGCATGGAATCTAGGTAAATTTCCTTTCCTAGAATTTATTGTGATTTATTGAGTATTTATGGAGCATTTATGGGCATTTTTGCCGGTGGTTGCATTTTGGGTCGTTTTGACCCTTCTGCCTTTGTGATTTTGTATCTTGATGCTTGGAGAATGGATTTTAGTTTTGTTTGTTGGGTTTTGGAGTAGACTCGAGGGTCTACACTATATGTTTTATGCAAGATTTTTGGTGTTTGTTTAAAGGGTCCAATCGGAGGTCCCATTTGGGGCGATTTTGGAAGATAAGGTTTGGGTCGTTTTCTGGTTTCGCAGAATTCGGCATACCGAATGGAAACGGCATACCGAATCAGGAGATTTTGACATACCGATTCTGTTCGGCATACCATTTTTCTGTCAGTTTAGGTCCTCTGGTCGGAATTCGGTCTTCCGTTTTTGGATGGTATAACGAATTTGGCTTGAGTGTTGACCGTTAACCCCAATTTGGCATACCGATTTAGAATCAGCATACTAAACCATGAGATTTCGGCATGCCGATTTTGGGCCCAAGTAAGTTTTGCAATGTGTTTTCAATAGCTTTCTGGATGCCGTGTTTTGTCCCTATGAGATGGGATTGTGGACTATCAGTGGTGGTCCCTTGGGACACCTGATGCGCCGTTTTGCCGAGGTTTTGGAAGAGTTTTTAATGGATATAGAAATGGTTTGGAAAATGATTTTCCTGATTTTCTGTCTGTGGGCCGAGGCAACGTGGGACCGTGTCGTTGGGACCAGAGAATGTGACGACATTCTTGGGTGGTCGGGCACGATGTTCCCTGTTGAGGTTGTGGGGCCATGATACCTGAGGCTGAGAGGCATTGGGTCCTGGAGGTATGAGACTCCTCGACTGTCGTCTCGAGGCTAGGGTTGTGGTCTGCGGGTTGAGGTGTCTTATGGCGTGACGGGGAGGTATGATACTCCTGCTGTTGCTGTGAGCACTGAGGCTCGGGTGTTGTCGGATGTGGAGGTATGACACTCCCTCCTAAGCACCGTGTGTGGGGGACGCCGTGAGGAGGTGTACCCTGTGATGGCCAGTGTGGGTGAGACACGTGCCCCGTAGCTGGTAGCGTCCTGAGAGACAGGACAGCCTTCCCAGGGAGGGGTTGGCTTCTGAGGGTTCTCCTGAGAGAGGGGAATCGCGGGACGGTGATCGCTCCTGCACAGGGTAGCTTCACCGTGGCAGTGCAGAATGTTGGGGTCGCTCCTCGATGGACTGCGTGTAGCCAGAGTTTGGTTGCCTGGTGCCGAGCTTCCCGACTCAGTGTGTGTGATTTTGGCCATTGAGGGCCTTTGCTTGTGGTTTTGGGCTCTACTAGCCCTGGTTTGTGGTTTTGGCCAGTGTGGGCCTGATTTCTGAGGTTTTGAGAAAAGAGTTTGCGAAAGGAATTTAAAAGGAAAATTGATTATGATTTTGTTTTC
>JAMKQA010034089.1:0-21695 GCA_024699735.1 Posidonia australis | reverse complement strand
TCAGTTTTCCTCGGATTTGGACTTTTTGCACAAAACCCCCTAGACTTCTTCAAATTTGCACTCACACTTGCATTTTGCATACTTTTCACATCTTTTTGCACGGTTTTCCCCGTCTTTTCTTCCTTGCTTGGTGCACGCTTTCTAGCTATGTTCTAAGCTTAGACTTTTCCTCGTTTTCCGGGTTTTCCTCGGTTTTCGCTTGTTTTGGTTTTCCATCGTCCGAGGGCGTACAGTAAAAGGCTTACAAAGCCGACATGATCCTGAAACAAGGATTATTTTTCCCTTTTTGATTTTCTCAGATTTATCCCAATTTTCACTGTTTTGCGTGATGCTTTCCAAGAATTTCACGATTTTCACAATTTTCCTCATCGCCCAAGGGCGTACAGTAAAGCGGCATTAACAATGCCTACATTTGACCCTCAGATTAACTTTTTCCTTTGATTTCACTTCTCCTTGATTTAGCATGCTTTCGGTCATTTTCATGCATGAGCATATTGAATAAGTAAGCACGCATTCAGCAGACCATAGACAGTAGGAAACCTAGAAAGACCGAGTTTTCTCAGGCGCATGGGAATGCCTAACCCCTTCCCCATGCGTAACCAGAATTCTTACCCTTTCTCTGGCCCGCATTCATCTTGCATTATCCATTAGGCACGGATCACACATGCATCTTTGCATCTTGTTTGCTTTCTGCCTTTTTGTGTTTTTGGTTTTCCTCGTCTTTCCATTAAAAGACTAGGTGGCGACTCCTTTCCTTATCCTTTTGTCTTCCCTTTGGTGTTTCTGGATCTTGCCTCTTCCTCCGAATTCTCCATTTTCGTCGTGATTGTATCGGATCTCCCCGTGTGTTTCCCCACACCGGAGTAGGTTTGGTGAACCGCGCCTAGGGGTTCCACCGGCACGGTCACAGTATCTAAGTTATATCTTTTTGCTTCATTAAAACAATATTTTTAATTTAAACAAAATATTAGTTAATTTTAGTACTTTGTTTGTAATTTTTTTCATTATTCCTTTTAGCTCCCATTGCACTTTTCTTACTACACTTGTAAAAGAGAACAAGTTTAGTCCATTTTGTCCAAGCTAGAATTCTAGTTTTACCCTCGTTTATTTCTTTTGATTTCAAATATATCCTCCCATGACTTCTTTTGTCATCAATAATTGTCTCCTTCTAGAATGTGAAGGTGCCATTGTTACTTTCTTACCTTTTCCTTTTCATATTGTTGGGAGTCAAAGCCCTAACTCTTCCACGACAAGCGAGAAGAGCAAGGAACCAAAGACAAATCTCCCACCTAGAAGCACTTGATTGAACTAATCTCATTCGAGGCCTCCTATGTTGGGTGCATCTTACTATAATTATAAATGAAAACAAGTTTACTCCTTTTTTCATAGAATTCTACTTTTACCCTTGCATATTTTTTCCTATTTCAAATGCATCCTCCCATGATTTCTTCTGTCATTACAAACTACCACCTTCTAGCATGTGTCTTACTACAATTATAACAGAGAACAAGTTTACTTCTTGTTTTTGTCCTAGAATTCTAGTTTTGCCCTCACATATTTCTTCTTATTTCAAATATAACCTCCCATGATTTCTTTTATCATCAATAATTGCCTTCATCTAGCTTGTAAAGGAGTCCCCATCATTACTTTCTTACCCTTTCTTTTTCATCTTGTTGGAGTCGAAGCCCCAATGCTTCTACGAACATGCAAGAAGAGCAAAGACAAGTCCCCCACCTAAAAGCACTTGACTGAACTAATCTTATTTCAGAGCTCCTATTCTCGAGTGCAATGGTAGAGGAAGTGACCTCCGAAACACTTGCCACATGTATAAAAGAAAGAAGGATTATTGCATTTTTTTTCCTTGTAACGTCCTTTAGTCATTGATCTATTTTCATTTTTTCAATTTTATTTTTGGTTTTGCTGAAGTCCACATTTCCGTTTGAGTGGAAAATGTGGTTGTTTCTTTGGTATTCTTTTGGGAAGCGTGATATGGTTGGACAAGAATTTACTACATGTACTGTATTAATCCTTCTTCGTTTTGACTTGTAACGACATATTTATAAAAGAGAGAAGTATTACTCCTTTTGTTTTACTTGTAATGTCCTTTTTGACATTGATCTCTTTTTCATTTTTCAATATTATTTTAGGTTTTACTGAAGTGCACATTTTTGTTTGAGAGGAAAATATGATGGTCTCTTCTATTCTCTTCTGGGATGCGTGGTATGGCTGGACAGGAATTTATTGCATCTACTACATTAATCCTCCTTTTTGATTTGTAACGCCCGTCTTGCACTTTATCTCTTTTCGTTTTTCAGTTTATTATAAGTTTATCGGTTTGAGAGGAGAACATGGTGGTCCCTTCTGTGCTTTTCTTGGATGCATGGGATGGCTAGGCAGTAATCTCATCTTCATCTCTATTGGTATATAAGGTTGTTTTCTTGAAAGAGTGTTAAGGACCAAAATATTAGATTCGAAGGTGTGCATATTTTCTTCATAGAAGTCCTTTCACAATAGAATTTTTCTTAATTATCTTCTTCGATGAGCACTTGTCATTGAATCTCGCCAATGTAGTTTGATCATGTAGGAATCACCTGAATCATACCGATATGTGTAGATTCCTCATGAAGCGTCCGACGTGATTCTTCTCGAAGCTTCCACATCCATGTAGCATTACAATCATACTCTTTATATTCTTCCAGACCATTCTTATAATAGCCTATATAAAGGCATGTATTCTTCTTGACAAGATAATAGAAATAGTTATACCTTTATTTCTCCTTTCTCTATCTAAGTCCTTTTCTCTGGTGCGTCTGTAATCTTGCATGGTATCAGACGTAGGTCACGATCATGGCTTCCTTACGTGCTCACAATCCCTCTCCACCTCTATTGCCATTAATGGCTTTATCCCAAGGTTCATTACCATCCCTATCCTCCAAATCCATTCCCACCTCACTCAAAATCTCCCATCATTTCTCCACCACCATGAACAAGCCTGCATACCTCTATTGGCGTTCTCTATTTCTTGATGTTCTTACCATTCACGATCTCTTGCATGTTATCTCTGCTTATTTTACTCCTCCTTCTCCACCTGACTCATCCTTTTCACCATCACCAGAATACAGTCTCTGGCTCAAGATTGGCTATTGGGTTTTAAGCTGGAATAAGGTGATGATCGCTTCCCCTGTTCAAACCATTATCATTTCCTACACCACTGCGAGGGAGGCTTGGGATCATCTTTCCAAATAGCGGTCACCTATGTCCAAAATTCACATTCGGACATTGAGAGAGCAGTTCCAAACGTTAAAGAGAAATACATCACAAAGTATGGTAGATTACCTACTTACTACCAAGAGCATCTCTGACTCGCTCTTAGTTGTCGAAGCTCCCTTTCCTCACTTAGATCTCATTGAATACATATCAGATGGACTCGGTCTTGAATTTAAAGAATTTGTAACCTCTTTACATTTTCAGTCTACTCTTACCTTTGATGATGTTTATGATTATGTTGCTTCAAGAAGAACAATATATGAAACGCACGTCCATAGTGGCTCTAGCAGCACAGGCTTCTCTAGCCACCAACCCTTCTCCAACCCAACCGTCGAATACTACTAGTGGTCGTAATAATGGACATGGTGGTCGTCATGGTTTTTCTGGAGGCCATTTTAACTATGGTCGTGGTGGCCAATGACAAAATGGAGGATGGTGTCACTATCATACTTAGAACAAATCCAATAAACCACCTCATCTACCTACGCCATCAGCCATTGACACCTCTATTCCATGTCAAATCTACAACCGATATGGGCACACAACTAAGGTGTGCTACGAGCGAGGAAATTTTGCTTATGCTGCTTACTCCTTCCTAAACTAACATTAGCCTGATTGTAGCTCATGGTGTGTTGATTCCAGAGCTACACAGCACATGACACCACATCTTCAGAATATCAACACTCCTCATCCCTACACAGGTCTTGATAAAGTCCTCATTGGCAATGGGTGTTCCTTGCCCATCACTAACACAGGCTCCACTACTCTATCTAGTTCCCTCCGTCTACATAACATTTTGCATGTTCCTCTCCTCATCAACAATTTTCTCTTGATTTAGCATGTCTCACAAGATAACCATTGTTATTTTCTTCTTGATGAATGTGGTTTCTATGTGACGGACAAGATGACTGGACAAATTCTTCTTAGTGGGCCTAGCTTGCATGGCTCCTATCTTGCTTCCTTATCTCCTTCAAATGCTTCTACCTATCTCTCCACTCAAACAATTGCTTCTCTTTGGCATCTCTGTCTTGGCCACCCCTCTTCAGTTGCTCTCCAACAAACTCTTCATCGTGCCAACCTCAAGCATTCCTCCATGCAACAAGCCTATCCTGTGTGTCCCTTGGGGAAATCCACCAACAAACCTTTTAGTCATCGACAACACACCACCTCTGCTCCTCTTGAGTTACTTCATATGGATCTTTGGGGGCCAGCACCCACTTTTTCTGAAGGACACCTTTACTACCTATCCATTGTCGATGACTACTCTCGCTTTACTTGGTTGTTTCCTTTAACAAGAAAATTCGATGTAATCTCTTGTTTCTTAAAATTTCAATTAATAATTGAGACTCTTCTATCTACTCGCATGGGAACACATACAAACTATGGCAATGAATTTGTGAATTGTGCTCTCTCCTCCTTGCTCAGTTCCTCAAGAATAACTCATCAGTTAACCTGTCCTTATATTTTTGAACAAAATGGCATCGTCGAGAGAAAGCATCGGCATATTGTATCAATGGGAGGTGTTTACTTCACCAGGCTGCGCTACTAGCCTCCTTTTAGGTTCATGCCTTTCTTACCGCCACCATTCTTATCAATCGTCTAAGAACTCCTCTCCTTAAGGGCTTCTCTCCTTTGCATACCTTATTTCATAGAACTTCTGATCTCTCCATGATTAAGGCTTTTGGGTGCCTATGTTTTCCTCATCTTGTTCCCTATACTAAACATAAACTTGAACCTCAATCTCTCCCATGCCTCTTCCTTAGCTACTCTACTCAGTAGAAGGGTTATAAATGTTTGCACTTACCTACTGGTCACATATATATCTCTAGACATGTCTCCGTCCATGAAGCCACGTTTCCCTTCTTTGAATCGTCGACGCCTTGCTCCAGTGGACCAGTTGAACTTCCTCTGTTTCTTTTCCCTCTCTCATACGTTCAAAATCTACCTAGGTTTTCAAATCTTTCTCCCGTTTCTCCTATGACCCCACAGCATTCTCCTCTCTCTCCTATTCACACCACCACTCAGTCTCTCTCTTCTTCTTTACCTACACCACATAATGCCATATCATCCGGCTTAGCCAGCTCATCGTCTTCATCCTCTGGCACACCTTATCTGCTAGAATCCTCCTCGTCTCAACCCAAAAAACTTCACCAACTTTCAGAGGTTCTTCGGTGCACCCACCCTCATCCCTTGGCATAGGTATTGTGACTATTGAGCTCTCAAATGCACTTCTTCATGAGCCAAGCTCCTACACAGAAGCTAAGTAGTTCCCACATTGGTGCGTACCCATGGATGATGAATACCAAGTTCTCTTTCACAACAACACTTGGACCTTGGTTCCACCGTCACCTCATGTCAATGTCATTGGCTCCAACTGGGTGTTCCAAGTCAAACGAACGGCTGATAGAACTATTGAACATCATAAAGCTTGACTGGTAGCCAAAGGCTACTATCAGCAACATGGCATCTATTTTGAGGAGACTTTTAGCCTGGTAATTCAGCACACAACCATTCACACCATTCTCTCTTTAGCCACCATGTTTTAGTGGCGACTTCATTAGTTGGATGTCCGTAATGGCTTTCTTTAGGGTTTTCAGTCAGAAGAAGTTTATATGCAACAACCACCAGGCTACAAAGATACTACTCAACAACATTATTTGTGTTGTCTTAATCGTGCTCTCTATGATCTCAAATAGACCCCTCAAGCCTAGTTTCTCTAGCTTCAACACATTCTTCTTCTTCATGGATTCCAGGCAAGTCTATCTGATTCTTCCTTATTCATTAAGAGACATCAATCCTCAATTGTGATTATCTTAGTCTACATTGACGATCTCATTGTTACTGGCAACAACAATTCACTAATTGATCAAATTCTCAAGCTCCTTTGTCAAGAATTTGACTGTCGAGATCTCGACACTCTTGGCTACTTCCTTGGCATGGAAATTTCATTTGATGTTGGCTCCATGCTTCTCACTCAAATGAGATATGCCACTGACCTGCTCACAAAGTTCAACATGGAAAATTGCTCTCCATGTTCCACTCGTTTACAATCGGGTGTTCATCTCCAGCATGACGACATGGAATTGCAGCCTAATCCCACCATATACAGGAGTATCATCGGGGGCTTGTAGTATCTCACCATGTCTCTACCAGATCTTGCATACGTTGTCAATCATGTCTCTTAGTTTCTTCAACATCCACGATCCCCTCATCTTCAGGTAGTGAAGAGGATCCTATGATATGTCAATGGAACATTAGAATTAGGACTCCATTTCTCTGCTTCTACTAGCTTACTTGGATACAAATTAGGCTAGTGACTCCTGTGACCAGTACTCAGTAGCTGTCTCTTTTTTGGAACCAACATGATCTCTTGGATGGCAAAGAAACAGTCTACCATTGCTAGGTCGATTGCCAAATCTGAGTATCGTGCAATGGCTTCCACCATGGCAAAGCTTAGATGGTTTTGCTTCCTTCTCAAGGAGCTTAGTATTCCTCTCTGATGTGCTCCAGTCATCTTATGTGATAATCTTGTTTTTCACAGACGAACTCGACATATAGAAATTGATTATAATTTCATTAAACAGTTACTAGCATGAGAATCCATCAAAACAAGCTACATATTGTTTGATCTTCAGGTTGCTGATGTTTTCACCAAGTCCTTGTCTACTGCTCAATTTCAGTGGCTGCAATCCAAGCTATTACTTTGTACATCCTCGTTTAGCTTGAGGGGGGTTGTAGGAATCACCTGAATCATACTGATATGTGTAGATTCTTCATGAAGCATCTGGCATGATTCTTCTTAGAGATTCCACGTCCGTGTAACATTAAAATCATACCCTTTATATTCTTCCAGACCACTCTTGTAATAGCCTATATAAAGGCATGTATTCTTCATAATAGGATAACTGAAATAGTTATACCTCTATTTCTCCTTTCTCTAAGTCATTTCCTCTGGTGTGTCTGTAATCTTGCAGATCTCACCATCTAGAGCACCAAAGCTAGAGGTGTGGAGAGGGAGTGGTGGCATTATGGTTGCAAAGTACTTGTGGATGATGTTTGTTCCCTCGTCGTGACAATGAAGAGTCTTTTCCCCATTTCTTTTGTTGGTGTCAGTGAGAGTCTAATTTATTGCATTAAAGTTAGAGGCATAGAGGTAGGAGTAGTGCCATTACGATAGTGTAGTGGCGATGGATGATAGTTGTAGGACTTACATGATGGGATCTAGGAAGCTGTGTTCTTTATCTTCCTTGTCTTTTTAAAAGTTGTGAACTTATTTGAAGAAAAGATCAGACATATCTCCTGCAATTTATCCAAATCTAAACACTTGATGTAAAATTTTCTTAAGTTTATCACTAAAAGCGTTAAATTTCGTACATAAAGCAAATTCTGAAATGCTTGATCACATAATGCTAAGATTCATTGCAACATATAAACAAAACAAAATTGGAGGTTCAGGCCTAAGTAGGGCTAGGCTTGAACAAGTCCTCCCGCTTCTTTTTTTCTGAAAAGTGAAAGCAAAGCTCCACAATGGTTAATTTTCGATTTATGAGAGAATAACGTTTAAGATGACTCGCTCACTAGATACAATAGAAGCACACATGTTACAATGCCTAGGAGAATAATAGTAACTAACTGTGACCATGCTGGCGTGGGGGACTAGTAGGGCTATGGCAGGAGTGGTGAGTTCAAGGAAATAGACGCTCGACTCGAAAACACCAGAAAACACATAAAAATAAAATGAATGGATAAGGGGAGTTGCTACCTAGTTTACTTAACAGAAAGACGAGGAAAATCGGAAAAATGCAATGCAATACAAAAAAAACAAACAAAAAAAAACAAATGAAATGAAATAACTCCAATGCCAATGGACAACACATAGGTCATTGCAAGCAGAGAAATGGGTAAGGACTCCTATTACATACGGAGAAGGTGTTAGGCACCCCTGTACGCCCGACGAATCAATCTTTCTACACTTTTTCGCTCGTGTGTGTGACAAATGCAAATGTATGCTTGCTTGTGTCTAGGATAGATGCATGCTTCATGCCATGCGAAGACAAACAAAATGGTAGAGGTAAAAACCATGCAATCTAATGCTCAGCCACACTGTATGAGTTCTAGATCGACGGTCCACAGGAGCTCAACATAGTAAACATCCTTTCCCTAGAGATGAATGTAGGAAAATCAAAAGAAAACGATGGAAAACAATGTATGCCATGCTTGGATCATTATGTTAGCGCGAATGCTACTTACTATACGTCCTTGGGCGATATGCAATATGCTATGCATGAAAGCTGATTTGGAACATGATGTAGGTGATTATGCTGATTATTATACATCCTTGGGTGATATGCAATATGCAATTCATGGATTTCATTAATGTATGCCCAAGTGGGCATGACGTTCAATGCTATGCGGATGCAAATAAAACAAGGAAAACACCGATCGAAACTTATTAAATCGAATTAAACATCACATTTGTGAATGAATGGCAAGATATGCTCAAACAAATAACATGCAAGGCGACGCAGAGGTTTATGCAAAATATCAACATACTCAAAACACGCATCATTCGGCAAACAAGTCAAACAGAGTGAATCTCTAGACATTACTTGTCATTGTGGCGACAGATCTCGTCGTTGCTTTATTGGTGATGAGGGGTGTCGCCACCCAGTTTGGAAGCATGTGCCTCAGATTGATCCAGTAGCCCAAATCTATCCTGGATAGATCAAACATCAAGCAAGTCTAATTAAGCAATCAAGTTTAAAGGAAAATGCTAATTTTGATGGGTTCAGATGTTTATTAAATGATTTGATTAACTTAGATTCACTCAATCTAATAGGTTCTTATGGCAAGGGTGACAATGACTTTAGGGGTTCTAGGGGGCACTCAATATGATTTAGACTCTTTGGTACCACTCTTTGACCTTCGTTAGGGTCCACCAAGAGGACCTAGACTATGGATTTGTCTCTCTAAAGAGGGGCCTGCAACCCAAGATTCTGTCCTTATGAGTCGATCCTAACAAACCACAAAGCAATATATAAACACGGAACCGCAAGATATCAAGTTTCTACTAGGGTTTATTACAGACTTAGGGAGAAAGGTGAAGTCCAAAACAAGTCCCTAGGACACCTTAGGTTCCCTAACCTGACAATCATAACCAGAATAGAATATATGTAGGAGACTTGCACCAGTCAGGGTTCGCTTTGCTTAGTTGGTCAAACTAGATAGAGAATCCTAAAGAACTATAACCCTGTTGTCAAGTAAATAGTTTCGACCCTATCGATGGACAGAAAACAACCCTAGAAATTGGTAAATAGTTAAAATAATAGTGGACAGAAATATTATCACTTTGTATTTATTCAAATCACTACTACAGGCAATAAAAGAAACCAACATAGACAATAAAAATAAAAGCCTGCAGGAAAAAATATTCTGGGGATCATTCGTTGCCTGTCAGATAGGTGCCTAATCTCGTCGCCTATGGGCCTAGTGATGAGACCAGTCACCTCTTGTTATGGCAACTAGTGATCGTCTTCCTCCTCTCGCATGTAGGGCTACCCTAGGGCTACAAGGCATGTTATCTCCCCCCTCTCTGTCTTTTGGATGCATGGGTCTAGGGTTTTGGTGGTGGTTCGATTTCTCTCTGTCTTCCTCTTTCTCTCTCTCTCTCTCTCTCTCTCGCTCTCTCTCTCTTGCATGGGTCTTGGGTTCCGACATGTTCACTAGTTTGTAGGTGACGGGGACGGCTATATGGGCTTAGACAAGACATGACTGGGAGTGGGGTGACTTTGGGTTGTTGAGGACGTGGAAGGCATGGCCGGTGTTGGGATGGTACGGTGTGAAAGAGCGGGAGTGGTTTGTGGCTATTGTGTTGCATGGTGATGACGACAGTCGTGGGTTATGGGGCATGGGAGGGTAGTTTTTGGACTTGGTATATGTGGCTATTGGGTTCGTGTAGACTGTGGGCATGGATGAAAACGGATGCATGAAAAAATGAGAGAGAGGGATCACCATTCAAGCTCAAGGGCCAGTGGCCTCACATGGATGGTGATCATCGCTGGGAAACATGTATAACACATAAAACTAAGATAAAACAACGAAAAAACCCTCAAACACACACTGATATGTGTTAAAAACATGAAAATAACAAGCATGTAAATGAGTTCTGCGAGGATAAGAGGTTATACCTACATGGTGGACGACTTTCGACGTCTTCCGGTGGTGGTGGTGACTACTAGATGTGGAGGAGGACATGGGCTGTGATGGACATCTCTCTCTTCTTCTCTATCACGTGGAGGCTAGGGTTTTGTGGGTGTTTCTCTTCCTTTTCTCTCTAGGGTTTTCCTCTCTCCTTTTCTCGTCTTCTTTCTCTCCTTACGTGGATCTCCCTCTTCTCTCAAAACTCTCACTTTTTGTCCTCCAAAACCTCCTCCTCACGTACGTGGGGTAGGCTTATATAGGGTAGGTCTTTGCATGGGAAGCGTAGGATGTATCCTAGGGTTTGCATGGGTGGTGAGGATTAGTTAGCATTAGGGTTTTGGTATAGGGTTACATGGGATTTGGATGGGTTTAAGTGAGTGGTGGTCATGGGTTTAAAATGGATAGGATTTGGGTTGAGTCTTATGGTGTGGGTGTATTGTTTTTGGGTTTGTGCTCATTTTTATTTTTGGGTTTGGTTTAGATATTATTATTATTGTTATTTGTTTTTTAGGTTCGGTGTAGGTTTGGTTTTGTTTTTGATTTGTTTTATCTTTTAGGTTTAGGTTTGATTTTGGTTTTAGATTATTTTATCTTTTTTATTATTTTTTTGGATTCATATTTGCTATTGGTTTTGTGTTTAGGTTTATGTTTGGGCTTGGTTTTAGTTTTGTTTATTTTAGGTTTATGTCTTAGTTTTTTCTTTATGGGCTGAAATGGGTTTATGGTTGGACCTCTGGTGTTTGGTTTGGGCTCGAGCTACTAATTTAGGTTTTAAGATAGGTTTTGGCTTGTTTTTGAGTTTAACGGGTTAGGTTGGGTTCACTGCAGCTAGAGCGTGATCTAGGAGGTCTACCTTCAAATAATTGTAAAATTCGGGGTGTCTATAGATGCCTCTCCCGGAGCAACGTTGAGAGAACTGAGATTGATGCTCAAGGTTGATAAGACACCCCGCCTGAGTCTATCGGAGGGTGATATTTGTTGTGGGGCTATGAGCCACTTGTTCGGTGCATGCGCTGAAAATCATGGCTCGAGGCCCATGCATGATGCTAATGTAGGGGTTGACTCTCATGCAAGAAGATTGGGGGTGCATGATGCAATGATGCATGAAACAGGCGACAAGTTAGTAACCCATCGACCTATGGAAGGGAACATGATGAGTCATTCGACTCGCACTGAGGGTGGCCTAGATGAGATCATCGGGTTGCCATACAACCGGGCACGATATGTTGATGGCTTATCAGCTGGACAGTTTGGGGTATCAGCCCACAAGGACTATGGAGGCGTGGCAAGATATCGAACTTGCTGCCCGAGGGTAGACTGATGACAGATGTCAACCAAACAGTTTGGGATATCAGCCTAAAGATAAGTAGGGACATTAGGCAAGGCTGTCAGGCTTGCCAATCGAGGGACGTGGTGTGATGGGATGATGGATTCATCAGCTTGATAGTTTGTTTTGTTAGCCCATGAGAAGGCATGATAATTTGACAAACTTACCAACCAGATAGTTTAGGATATCAACCTAAGATGGGGGATGGTAAGTTGTCAGCCTTAGTGATAGTTTAGGTTGTTAGCCTCAATGATAGTTTAGGTTATCAGCCTCAATGATAGTTTAGGATATCAGCCTCAACGATACTTTAGGATATCAGCCTCAACAATACTTTAGGTTATCAGCTTCAATGATAGTTTAGGTTATTAGCCTCAACGATAGTTTAGGTTATTAGCCTCAGCGATAGTTTAGGTTATCAGCCTCAACGATAGTTTAGGTTATCAACCTGAACGATAGCGGCTGATGCTCTATCACTGGATTATCTAGACTGTGGGCCTCTACTAGCTGGATCGGATACTACTGTAAGTGATGTCCAAGGCTGGCTCACTACACTGATTGATCTATTGGCGCAACTGCTTGTAAGACTGTTGTTGCGGGGCTCATTATCAGGGTAGCGGCTGATGCTGCCAATGTGACTGCAGGCGATTGAGGTTGTGGCTACATAATCTTATGTCGGCTCTTCTCTACAATGGCCTGGCTCTGATTGGGATCAAGTATCCCTGCAATGACAAAGTTAGTGAGGTTCAATAGAATGAAGATCTTCTTGTACCTCCTAGCGCTTGAATATCCGTCTTTGTGTGGCTGCCACTTGTAGCCTAGTCCCTCGAACTCTTGCCTTTCCTCCACCTGGATGGGCTTAGAGATTCCCTAGCCGTGACGCCCAAGTGGTGTTCCTTTCTTATATCCCCATTTGTGACACACATTTTCGACCATCTAAAGGGGAATACTACGAACGGTCAGATGGTTGACACGCTCGAGAGCTGGAATGTAATTGATTGGCTCGAAACGATTGACTTGGAACATGACAACATGTGGCTTGGGGTCAAAATGAACAGTCTGGAGTGAGACAGCAGAGACTGACTCAACCTTTTCTTTGTCAAAATCTTCTACCATGACAACAACTACGTCGTTGCCCCAGCAAAACTTAACCATACGATGGAAGGTCGAGGCGGGATCACTTGATGCTTGTGCAACCAAGAACACCCAAGCAGGAGATTGAAAGTAGGCTCTAGATCAACAATATAGAACTCGACATCGAAGATTACGAGCCTTATGGTGATAGGAATAACCAACATCCCTAGCACACTGTGATGCATGTTATCGAAGGCCATCATTTCCTACGTGGCTGGTATGATATCCTTGTCTTTGAATCCGATTTTTTTTGGTATGCACAAAGGGTAAACATTTAGGCCCACACCAATATCAGCCAGGGTGAGGGGAATTCTGAAGCTCTGATATTGCACTGTAATGAATAGGGGCTGGTTATGATTAACTCCTGCGGGAGGCAACTCTTCGCTGGAGAAAGAGATGACATGAGGCTCAGCGATCATGCCCACCATATTTTCAAGAGCAGTCAGCTCTATGGTGGGGGAGACGTGAGTAGCCTGAAAGATCCTGAGGAAGGCCTCTTGATGTTCTGAACATGTATGGATGACATCCTAAATAGAGATGTCAACCGTAACCTTCTTCAGTTGAGATGTGATATCGGTAGAGGCCTGCTCCTGCCTGGTAGAAGTGGTAGGGATTGAACATGGGGCCATCTTGGAGAATTGAGTAGCTGGTTGATGAAGGGAAGACACTGAACAATCAGGTTGTGTGTGACCATGCCGGTGGAACCCTTGCGCGGCTCTCCTCCTATCAGGTGTGCGGAAACACACGAGGAGATCCGATACGGTCACGGTGAAAATGGTGAATCCGGAAGAAGTGATAAGACCCAGAAACACCAAGGGAAGACAAAAGGATAAGGAAAGAAGAGATAAGTCTTTTAATGGAAAGATGAGGAAAACCAAAAAACACCAAAAGAACTGGGAAGCAAACAAGATGCAGAAAGTATGCATGTGTTCTGTGCCTAATAGACAATGCACAAATGAATGCGGGCCAGAAAAAGGGTAAGGATTTTGGTTACGCATGGGGAAGGGGTTAAGCACCCCCATGTGCCCGAGAAAACTCGGTCTTTCTAGGTTTTCCTACTGTCAATGGTCTATGGATGTATGCTTGCTTATTCTATATGCTCATGCATGAAGATGACTGAAAGCATGCCAAATCAAAGAGAAGAACTGAAATAAAGGGAAAAAGTTAATCCGAGGGTCAAATGTAGGCATTGAGAATGCTGCTTTACTGTACGCCCTTGGGCGATGAGGAAAATTGTGAAATTCTCGGAAAGCGTCTCGCAAGACAGCGGAAATTGGGGATAAATCCGAGAAAATCATAAAGGGGAAAATAATCCTCATTTCGGGACAATGTCGGCTTTAACAAGCCTTTTAATGTATGCCCTCGGGCAATGGAAAACCAAAACAAATCTAAAGGAAAAATCAGGGAAAATCCATGAAACGGCGAAAAAACAAAGCTAGAAACAAGCTAGGAAAACGTACGCAAAGTCGGGAAGAAAAGACCAGAAAATCTATGCAAAAAGATGTGAAAAGATATGCAAAATGCAAGTGTGAGTGCAAACATGAAAACTCTAGGGGTTTTGTGTAAAAAACCCAAATTCAGAGGAAAACTGAAGTTCTGAAGCCTAAGTCATCAAAAATACATAGGAAAATACATTCTATGCAATTATGAGGAAATCTGGGGCCAAATGTGCATTCCTAGTCAAAATGAAGTTCTCTAGGGGTCAGAATGCAATTTTACCACTAAAACATGCATTTAAAACAATTCTGCATAAAATCAGGGTAAAAATGCAAGAAAAATGATTAGAAATGATCCAGGATGTTTTAGGGGCAAAATGGTCATTTTACCCCTGAAAACAGGCAATCAGCGTAAAATCAATGAAGTACACGAGCTAAACTACAAATTGCCCAGCAGAATAAAGCATCCAAAAGAATTTCAGTAAACACTGAGGGTTAAAATGCAATTTACCCTAAGAAAACATGCTTTAGAAAAGTTTTAAAAACAAATTCAGGGTTTAAATGCAAATAAACCAAAGAAATGAACATTCTGGAAAGTTTCTGCAATGTCTAGGGGTTTAAATGCAAATAAACCAAAGAAATGAACATTCTGGAAAGTTTCTACAAAGTTCAAGGGTTTAAATGCAAATTAACCAGCAAAAACATGCATTCTAGAACATTTTAAAGAATACAAAGGCTTCAATGCAATTTCTACAGAAAAAATGAACTCCAGAAAGAATTTAAGAAAGCTCAGGAACCTCTACGTAATTTGTCTAAAGCAAAAAGCATTTTAAAAGAACTAGAGGGCTTTTATTAAAGTTTTAAACTCAAAAAACATTATTTTAAATGTTCAGGGTAAAACATGTAATATCTTCAGTTAAAACTTCATTCGAAAGATTTGAGAAAAATGACTGAAGGACCTAATTGTAATAAAAGGACCTAAAAGTATTGTCAAAAGGACCTAAATGTAAGAAGAAAATAAATTTTTGAATTATGTTAATACAAATGTTTTTTTATTTAAAAAAGAAATACGACGACACCAACAACGGAGCTCCGTCGCCAGCGACCATCAAGGAAGAAGATGAGGCCCTTCCCGTGGTCTGATGCTAGATCAGATCCCACGAAAAGCAAGCAGAAGAGGTAAGGAGTACATCCAACGGAATGGATGGACAATCTAGTGGCTGGAACGACCTCCCCACCTCGCCTACCGTTGGGCTACTCCGACGACGTTCCAAAGGTGGTTGGAGGCGTTCGGGACGACAACGCTGCGATCTGGAACTTCTGAAAGGTGCGAGGAGCTCTAGGAAGCGTGTCCCTTAAATTGAGAGGCGTCGTGGAGGTCGATCACGCACTGGATGAGCTCCCCTGTCGCCGGCGTGCTCTTCCCAGGCGAGCGAAGTTGCTACAGCGATCGGTGGCTTGTGGCGCGCTTCCAAGGGGTCCGTTGTGCTCGAAGGAGGTCGCAGAGTGTTGCAGCACGATCGGAGCGGTGCGGAGCTACAGGAGGCATGCATTCATGGGATGCTCCAGTCTTCTTCTCCGCCGCCGGCGGGTGTAGTGGCTCCGACGATCTTCGCGTGGAGGTCTTCTGGAGGCAGCGAAGCGGCGCGTGGAGGAGCGACAGAGCACGAGGAAGTCCCAGGGATAAAGGAGGAACAGCTTGGGGCACGAATCCACTCCTGGATCTGTGCCCCCACCGCTGTTGTCAGAGTCAACTCTGGCGACTCCCCAAAACACTGATTTCAGCCAGAGCAGACCTCTGGCTTGTCTGGAATCACCCGGGAAGACACAGGGGACCTTAGGAAATACAAATTGAAACAAATTGAGGACTGAGGAGCGTGTACCTAGTCTGGCAGTGGAAATTTCACCTTGTTGCTCGCCGAAGGTCACCAGAAATCACTTTTTCTCCTCCTTTACGAGCTCCTCTCTCCTCCAAAAGTTCTCTCTCGCATCCTCTCGCCTCATAGACCACCTAGAGCTCTATTTATTGCCTAGGAAACCCATAACAACCAAAACAAATCCATAACAACCCACTCCAACAAACTACATCTAACTAAACAACTTCTTAACCACCTTACAAATCACTAACAAACTCACTAATCACTAATCAACTCTAACAAACCTATAACAAACCTAGGGATTGAGAAAGTGGGCTTAAATGGGCCTAATGGGCTTTGGTGGGCCTTCATGGGTTTAATGGCCTTGGTTGAATCAAGTGGGCTTTGGATGAATTAAATGAGGCCTTGGATGAATTATGTGGGCATTGGTGAATTAAATGGGCTTTGTGGGGCTTAATGGGCCTATGTGGGCCTTCATGGGCCTATGAGCTTCAATTGGGCCTAAATAGGTCTTGTGGGCCCAAGTGGGCTTATGTGGGCCTTAAGTGAGCTTCAAGGAGTTAAATGGGGCTTCAAAGGGGTTAAATGGGTCTTCAAGGGCCTTCATGGGCCAAGGTGGGCTAAATTGGGCTTTGTGGGCTTTGAATGGATTCAACTAGGGTTAGAGTTCATTGGTGATTGAAAGTGCAGCCACCACACTTTCAACCTGCAAAATTGGGAAAATTGAGGTGTCTACATTGGGCTATTGGTGCTGGCGGCCTACACACCCTCCCTGACCTAGTGACCTCTGCGCACACCACTATGGCATAATCATAGGGTACACGGTTAGTGTCCCTCTTCAAGTTGACAACTAGAGGGGTATGTGCTGCCAGTTCCAGTGACGCCGATATTGGGTTGACTGAGAGGTGATCTGGCTGGATAGGATGGATAGGCATGGGTCGGGTGAGTAGGCAAATGGGTGCCTGAGCACGGTCGACAGTGCAGCAATATGCTCCGCCTTCGTGGTCAACTGTATCATGTGGATTGCTAACTCAAAACCGACATGACTCAAACAATATAGACGGGTAGGGAAGGGCTCATCAACAGTATGGATCAGATCGAAGGGGTCCACCACAGATGTTGTAGACCTAGAAGTAGAAAGGAAATGGATTCCTAAGGTCCCAGCACCTGCCGGGTCGATATGTGCAGTCATGGGTTGGTCGACAATGTTGGGATACGCAAATGGTGCTTGTGCATGTGGGGGTGGTGGTGCTGGTGCTGGTGCAGTGTGTGCCTCCTGGGTGTTAATAATGATTACCTTATGGTCAATCAAGTCCTGAATGACATTCTAGAGAGCCACGCAATTATCTATCAAATGGCCTATGCAGCGATGGAAATTGCAGTGGAGGTTCGTGTTGTACCACAATGGAAGAGGATTCAGTAGGGGGCAGACATCTAGAAGGTTCAGGAGTGATACCACCTTGGGGAGGACGACACTCAATTGCTCAACAAGTGTGGGTGTACTGTCATGTAGCACGCTGAGGTTGCCACTGCCCTGAGCAAGGTACTTGCCAAACCGGTGCCGCGAGGTACATCGGTTGGGCGATGGTGGTGATCTGTGGCGTGTGCGGTGCCCTAGGTGTAGGTGCATAGACTAATTGATTCGGGTTTGGTTGGTTCACCACATTGACGTGCATGGCGGCAGACCCTACATATGTGACGACAGGCTTGGGAGGATCTCTCTTCCTAGGGTAACTGGTGCTAGCGCCATTACGAGTGTTGTTGCTTGCATGGTGATCGGGAGAGGTGGCTTACTTGGCAAAGGTGGTGAGTGTAGGAAAGCAGCCACTACGAAGGGGGCTCTCTATGCACGTGCTTGCCCAAGTCAAAGATGCGAAGGTGGTGACAGGCTAAATGCTCAACAGAGCCCCAATATCTGAATGCACACCTCGAATAACAATTTCAATAGATTCCTCGTCGGAGGGTCTATCTCTCATTTACGACACTAGGGCGCACCAACGACTGATGTACTCCCGAAACGGCTAGTGGGGTCTCTGTCTGGTGGAGACAAGATCCTCTTGCTTTGGACCAAGTCGTGATTGAAAGCATATTGGTCCATGAACGCCTGTGAGAAGTCATTCCAAGTCTTGATCGAGCCCATGTCAAGTGACGGGAATCCTATGAGGGATGGGCCAGTGAGACTCTTCTGGAAAAGGTAGATTGGCAGCATCTCCTCAATCTGGAGTTGAGTGAGGTCTCAACAATATGCCTTAAGCTGTGAAATGGAGCAACCCTTACCATTATATTTTTCAAAATCCAGGATTTGTAAATGTAGTGGGAGTGTCGCCTCTGGGAAATAACAAGGGTCCTAGAATCCGTAGGGTTGGCAGTCGCCACCCTGCACTTGTCGAAGTGCTTTCTCAAGATCACCCACCCTGGCGTGAATGGTATCTAGAGCTGCTGCAGACGAGGGTGATGCAGCAAGGGAAACCGGCACATACGTTCTGTGGGTCACACCTAAGTGCTCCTCCGAGTCCACCATCGTGCCTCCTCGTGCTATGGCATGATGGCTAGCATATCCGTGCATGAGTGTTGAATGTGGATGTGGGAATGAAGATGATGTGTGGGAGGAGGATAAGCAAAATGTTGTGCAGCAGTGGGTGCTGAATGAGGGAGTAGCAGTTTCTTCAACGGTACGTTGCCAAGTTGTAGGTTCTGTGGATGCTGCACTCCAACCAACCCAAGGGGCTAGCCACCAGATGCTGGAGTAGAATGTTGTGCTATGAAGTGGGGTGTTTGTGTGTGAGGCAGTGGCATCGCCCCTAACGTTGGTACAGTGAGGAGTTGGGGTGAGGACTAAGGTGGTGGTGCAGAAGGTGATGCCTGAAACATTAGAGTAGGCTACTGGGGAACCTCAGGAATGGTGGAGTCCATAGCAAACTGGATAGCAAAGGCCATGCCCTTTGACCTTTTGGGCGAGGGCTAACAGATATTACACTTGTGCATTAGGAGATCCCTTAGGGACAGTATGGGGTGGCACAAACATAGGACTATATGTCAAAGGCAGAACATATATAGACTGTCCTGGAGATAGGGTCCCTGCAAAGGATGTCACCCAATGGGTTGAGTGCTAAAAGAGAACAGGCCCTGAGGGAGTGAGGCCATCAGTGATACGTCTGGAACCCGAGTAGTGGTCACTGAAATAGACTCAATGCCTGACTCCAGACTGGCCAAGGTCTGTGGATGTCCTATGGTGTAAGGGAAAGAGCCTCCGTGCATCAGAACATAATGCATAAAGGGAAAAGAGTGAACAGCTGAAGTCATAGTAAGGGTAGAAGGGACCAAAATTGGAATGTCCTCCTAAGCAATAGTGGTGGAGAGAGGCTCGCTAGTGTGCTGGGCTAGGGTAGACCAAGAACGGGTGCTCATAGGGTTGCGGTGGCAAATAAAAGGGTGAATCTTAGGACATGCTATCGTCAAAGTAACGAATAACCTGAGAGAAGATAATCAATAATGAAGTGTTGCAAACCGGGGAATCAAAGCACTACTAGAAAATCTACATTTTGCGAGGAAAACTAGCGAGGACAAGTCCTCGCAAAAATATAATGAGGACATATAGCAGGGAGTTAGCGAGAACATGATCTCGCAATAATTTTGAGAGTATTTAGCGAGGACTATTTGTCGCAATGTCCTCGCGTATTTTTAGCGAGGACATAGAGAGGAAATGTCCTCGCTAAATCAGATCTAAAATACCGACGCTCGAGTCGTTTTCCTTCCTTTCTTACCCTAATACTCATCTGCCTCCTCCTCTTCCGCTGGCACAACTTTCTCTACCGCTGCACGTACGCCGTCGGACGTAACCTCTTTCGTGCTCCTCCTCCTCCTCCATTGTAGTGCCTCCTCCTCTGACGTTTTCCTCCTCTCGCACGCACAGCCTCATCATCCTCTGCCTCCTCCCACTGTCCCTTCCGACACTTACAGGTGAGTTCCAAAGATTAGCCTAAAACCTCTTGAACTTATTTACTCTGATTGTTTGGGGGCCTTCTCCAATGCCTTCATCATTGGGACATTGTTATTTTGTCTTGTTTGGTGATGATTTTACTTGGTACAAACGTCATTATTTTACTCTGATGTCTGGTTATTTCCTATTCATCATAAATCTAATGTTGCTTCCATATTTCGAAAGTTCCATAACCTTACTGAAAGACCATTCTTTTGCAAATTCAAAGCTTCACAAACAGACAATGGTGGAGAGTTTCTATCATTAAGCACACATTTGAATACGCAAGGAATTTTACACAGAAAAACTTGCTCTCAGTCTCATGAACAGAATGGTGTTGTTGATAAACGTCTTTTTTATGCTTAATATTGTTTGAAGGAAAGTCACCAATAACTTCTAGACAATAAAATCAATAGTTTGATAGCAAGTTAGGAATATAATTTTCGAGTTGAGAATCAATCTCCGTGGGTTCAGCCTTTAAAAAATCAGATGGATAAAGTTTATGAATAAATTTCATCGTATTCGTTTTCAAAAAAAAAAATTTCATCATACCAAAAGCAGAGAACAAGTTTCTTGAATCGTGGCATGCCACACATAGAAGAAGCTTATTGTTATTAGAGGTGAATATTACCATTGAACTTGTCTAAATATCGAAGTGTAGAATAATTTAATTTGGTAGAAGAGTGAATTCTTGAGCGTTGAGTCAATATCCCTATCCTACTACATTTTTTTCTTCCATGTTTGGAACATTCATCATTTTCTTGAGAGAAATTGACGTCTTTTTCATGTGAACAAAGGTTGATTAAAATGTCATTTTTGGGTCATCAAAGTAATTAAATTGAAGTATAAGGATTACTTGTAATTGTTTCATACAGATTTTAACAACAGTCATATATAACATTGACAATATCTTAGTCATTCCTTTGTAATGCTTGGTCATTCCTTTGAAATGTTTTTGAAAAGTCATTTGTTTGCGAATGGGTTGTGCTATAATTGTTTGGGCTTCTTTACTGAATTTTTTTTGTAATACTTATTCATTCCTTTGTATTGCTTATGATAAGTCATTTGTTTGCATTGACAAACTCAAAGCCACAATGAATATTTAATTATACAAGGATTGGAATATATTACATTTGATAGGATGGAAATTAAGGTTTCAAGGGGATTTTTCAATAAAAGTTTGAATATTTTAACATTTCAACTGGGTCATCGGAACACCCCTAATGGTGTATATAGTGTCGCCTTGGAGCACTGATATAGTCCTCTTAAAGTGTTAATCTTGTAAACCTTCTTGTTGATTTCCATATAAATATGAGCATGACTTGAAAGCCGTACTATATCTTAATTGGCATTGCCTTTTGTCTTCACCTATTGCGGCCCATGAACCATCCCACCAACAGCATGCTGATTGAGAATCATTCAAGTGATAAGTACCTCAAGAGTCTGTTATCGAACAAAATATAATTCATTCAGGTGAC
>JAMKQA010034088.1:0-13041 GCA_024699735.1 Posidonia australis | reverse complement strand
ACCATAGATACGATTGAACATGTAGACCAATTAGAGAAAATTTGGGGTACAAACAACACAAGGTTGATTTAGTTTATAAAATCCATCTGCAACACTAAGTACTGAATTAACAGCTTTCTCAAATGTTTCTGACCAGATCAAGCATATATAATATTTATTTTGACTTGACTATTCGGATAACGGCTTCACATTGTTGAGCCAAAAAAAGGTTAGGAAATCCTCCTAGTCACTTGAATGAATTAATTCCTCTTTTGCATTACAAAGGTAGGCTGCTTTTACTAACTTTCCACTGGAGAATCCTAGAAAAAGCGGTACTTGAGGGGTCCAACCAACAGCAATTAATCGAAACAAAGTGTGCAGACAGTTGCTCATTGAAAGGTGTTATTATGTAAAAGAGCACAGACCTGCCATAACTTGGCTTCCACTCCTGCAACATAAGGGAGGCCGTTGGAGAGGTGGAGGCCGCTGAAGTGGCCGCCGGAGGACGCCTCCATGATGTAGTCCATCAGGATCTTGTTGCCGTTCTCGTCCTTGTGGGACGATTCTCTGCTGCTGTCGCGATCGGCCACTGTCGTAGTATGCGTGACGAGGGCAGCAGGAGTTACTCAGCGGCTTTATCCACTGTCGCCATTTTCTGCAACCACGAAGCTTCCAGGAGGATTGCTCGGCTGGTCTCCTTCAGAGGGCGAGTGTAGGGCTTGGTGGGGCTTTTTTGGTGGAAGGGGTGGAGTTGTTGTGGGGACGCGGGGGCCCTTGCTGGGGGCATGGCCGAGAGGGGGCGGCGGAGGTGGTGGTGAGGGTGCGGAGGTGAAGAGACGAGAGGGGGCGGCGGAGGTGGTGGTGAGAGAGGAGAGGAGAGTGAAGAGACGAGGGCAATGGCTGACAAAGAGGGCGAGTGTCTATAATTTTAGGGTACTATTGCGAGGACTATTGCGAGGACATGTCCTCGTAAAGTCCTCGCTAATATATTGCGAGGACATGTCCTCACAATGTGCTCGTTATAAGTCCTCGTAAAATCTAATTTTTCTAGTAATGATTGTTAAGGAATAAAGTATATATAGACTACCATTTTTTTTGGAAATAATTATAACTAATGGAAATGTAGAATGCAAATCTATCTTAAATCTTTTAATCTTGATTTGTGGGGCATTGTTGTAAATGGATATACCCCTGGTAACAAGAATTATAAGGAGTAGAATGATAATGAAAAGAAATTAGCCACATTAAATGCTAAGCGGATAAATACCTTGTTTTGTACTATTAGTCAAGATCAATTTAATCAAATCTCTAATTGTAGCACATCTCATGATACTTGGCATGTTTTAGAATTTAATCATGAGAGAACAAGTCAAGTAAAAGAAACCAAGATCAATATGTTTGTTCATAATATGAAATGTTTAAAATGCAACCTTATAAATCTATTAGTGATATGTTTACTAGATTTTAGTGAGATAAACAAATAATTTACAATCCCTTGGAAAATATTATTCTTAAAGTGATTTAGTTAGAAAGATCCTATAATCTCTAACTTCAGATTGATAAAAGAAAACCACAGCTATAGAAGAAGCTAAGGACCTATCAACCTATTCACTTGAAAGTCTTATAGGAAATCTTACTTCTTATGAAGTACAAATGAAAGAGAGAGAACTTAAGAATATCCCAATTAAAAAAAGAATTGCACTTTATGTCTCTATTGAGTCAAATGGTTCTGATGAGAAAGATCTTGCTCTTGTTACTCATAAGTACAAAAACTTCTAAAAAGAAAGAAGAGTTCAAAGGAAGAACAAAACTAATAAAAGAAAAATCAAGAAAAAGAAAGCTCTCCAAGCCACTTGGGATGATTGTGACTCTTCAACTAATAAAGATTTTTCTTCCGATGGAGAAGTAACTCACTCATGCTTTATGGCTATATCTAATGATGTATTATCTTTAAACAATATTGAAGATTTTTCTATGGATGAATTATTTGATGCTTTAAATGAACTTTGTTTGAAATATAAATCTATAAATGGAAAATGCATAAGTATAAATAGAAGCTTTATTGATATATATCTTGAAAAGGAAAATATTTCACATGAAAATAATGAACTGAGAAATAAGAATAAGTCTCTTGAAATAGAAATTAATACTTTGAAAAGTGAATTGAATATCATGAGAGGCAAAATTGATGTTTTGGAAAAAGACATAGCATCATTGAAAATCAAAAGTGAAAGTTTGCTTAATAATGTTAATAAGCTTACAATTAGTAAGAAAAATCTTAATGTAAGGAAATATAAAAATGAAAATGTGCATAAAAAGAGTATTCCTTATGAAAATGGTTTTTTTGGAGCTAAAAATAGTGAAAAATATGAATTTGTCATTAAGAAAGTAGATAAGGAAAATGGATCCCAAAAATGATATTATTTCTAAAACTAACTCATTTAAACCCAAAATAAAGTGGATACCAAAATCTGTACTTGTTTCAAGTGGTATAGGTGTTTAAGGACATCCAGGGAGGAATAAGAACATGGATCTATAACTCATTGATAAATATTGGCAATTCCTTTCCTATTGAAAAAATATGTTTTAGTTGCTTTTTGAAACATAATTCTCTATAAGTTTTTCATTAAAAAATTATTGCTAAATGAAATTATTTGTATAAAATTTTATTCAATTCATTTATCATGATCTTGTATGATTTTTATTAAAAAATGTGTCCTAGAGCATTTCCTTATTCAGTGTACTGTTTTGAAACGGATGCCTAATTTATTTTAGAACTCTCCTAACTCGGTCTACCGAAATGTACCGATCGACCAATTGTTCTGGTTGTTGATTTTTTTATTTTATTTGAATTTTTAAGCCATGGTCTGTGTTCATTTTGAACATTATCATAACTTGATTTTATATTTGGTTCTTGATAAGGTTTAAATATATGCTTATGGACCTAACATTTGAATCCAACAATTGGTATAAAGGTTGATATATCAATGAAATCATTTATCATGATTTTACTTAATTTAAAATTTTCAAATATTTCTTGAAATATTGTGTTTTATGATTTGATATCACTCAAAATCATCAAAAACATTTCATTCTAAGATTATGTTTAAAACTTTGATCTCTAGATTTCGATCAACCAAAATTTTTCGGTCTACCAAAAAGTCTAATAATTGGGTTTTTGGTTTTAAATTGGTTTCACATTTTATTCTTTGAATTATGTTATCTTGATTCTTTATGACATCCTTACATACAATTGTCATAAAATCTTCTAAAATAATTTCTTAAGATTATTGAACCATTATTGTGATATACATCTTTACTTTGTGTTTATTCCTTGATCCATGTCATATATTGAAGGACTTCATTGAGCATCTTAAAAATTAATCATCGTCTATATTATTGATATCTTTTTGCTTATGACAAGAAAAGAGGGAGATAGTATTAATTTGGCACTTAATCTACTTAATTTGCTTAGTTATAAATGATAGGGGGAGAAAAAGTAATATATATTGGCTTAATGATCATGTGCTCAAAATCTAATTAAAAAAAAGGGAGTATTACCAATCTAATCATTATTTAATTCCATGCTTGAATTAAAGGGGAGCTTATTAAATATCTGAATAAATTTTCCCATGCCTGTGCAAGGGAGAGCTTATTGATTATCTTTTATCATAAGTTATAAGGAAAATTGACTACTTTATAAAAGTGATTTTGATGATACTCGAGCTTATTGAATATCTATTATCTTTGATAATGCTTTTGTTTTACCACTTTATTCTTTGGATTTACGCCTTCTATTCTTTTTGCTTATGGCAAAAAGGGGGAGAAGAATTGAGAAGGTATTTCAAAGCTATTTTTGAGCTTATCATGTTATTTCAAATGGGTGATTGAGTCATATTTGAGCATATTTGTGTTTTAACTTGATTATGTTTTTATATTCTTTCAAAGAACTCATATTATTAGGGGGAGCTTTATTGTTTTTATTGTCATATCTTATACATGTTCTTAGGAGAAGTCCTTTCTATAGCTTTCAAATATTTATTGTTTTGTCATTATCAAAAAAGAAGAGATTGTTGATAAAACTACCTCATCTCGATTTTGATGATAACAAACATATTTGTGAGTTAACCCTTTTAATAGATTAAGCAAGATCATCTCAATTTTGATAATAACAAAATATATTTGTAAGTTAACCTTCTTAATAGATTAAGAAAGATTATCTCAATTTTGATGATAACAAAACATATTTGTGAGTTAACCCTCTTAATAGATTTAGGTCGAGTTCTCATGGACTTTGGAAAAAGAAGAAGGCATGAATGGCAAAAGAAGATATTTTTGTGAAAGATCAAGGCAATTCAAGACATATCATTTGAAGATTGACAATTGGAGATAAAGTATGTTTGAGTTCATGTAAATGTAATTTATTGTGTTTTAGAAACTTATAATAATCTCTTAAACACCCCCATAGTACCTTAAGAAAATAGTCATAGTCCCAAAACCAATCATTCGTTGAAAACATTTATTATAGGGCTAAAACAGGACAATTTGACATACCAAAATTACTTGGTATGTTGAAATCTAGAAATTAAGGATTTATGCAATGGCTCACTAAATCGGCACAATGATGGATTTCAGTATACGAGACCAGGGATATGTTTCATCATACCAAACTGGTTGACCATTATATAAAAAGGGTATGAAACAGCTAACCAAAAAATTTGGTATCCCATTTCAGTAGCCATTTGTGAATATTGAAAGAGACATTAGATACATTTTTCTACCCTTGTTTATCTATAAATAGAACCCCCATTGACACAACAATGATATACATTCTAGAGAGCTTTAAGTCCCATCATTTTTAAGCATTCCACTCCTATTTTGTGAAGAAAATTTCCAAGCAAGAGAGTTAATTTCCATTCCTCCACCTTGCCAAAAAGAGTTTTAGGAGATTGTAAAAAAGAGTTGAGTGTTGTATTTCCCAATCTAAGTGTAAAGTTATTCTCCAGTTTGGAGAAGGGAACCACAAATTTTGCAAAACTTGGTAAAGGTTCGTCAAGGAGTGTAATGGCAAGGTCTTGGGCCAGAAACAAGATCAAGAATAAGATAACTCTCGAAGGATTCTTGAGGAGTGAATATAGTTAAGGCTAAAGAGGTTGAACCACTATAAATTCTCTGTGTACATTTTCAATACATCTCATCCCCTTCTATGCATGTTTTTATTTAATATTCAAATCCTTAACTATATTCTATTTACTTGTTATTTGCTTGATAATGTAAAATCTACTTTAAATTATCAAATTATCCTTAATTCATTATTCACCCCCTCTAATGAAACCTAAGATCCCAACATCTAGTGCTTCATGTTCAAGAAAGTTCTTTGATTCCCCTTTTCTTCTCCACAAATGGTTTATGTCTCACTACCGCTACTACGTTGAATTTGATAAATTTACTTCTATGAAAGCATCCTTCGTCTTGGTTGGCTGTCACTGGAAGACTTTGATTATGTGCTGAAACAGCCTGAAGCTTATAAGGTGCAGGCGATGAATTCAATCCACAGTCATCTTGAGCTTGTCTTGGTAGGGGCCAGATCTTTCATATTATATCTAATCCAACACTGTTTGTGCCTAATGATTCAAGGGCTTATTGTTACAGCAAATTCAATGCTGACTCCCCCAATTCGTGTTTACAAAGAGGATGGTGATCGCAATGAAAGGATGGTCGTAGAGTACATAACTTGCTAGGCTTATGTTGGGTAATAGATCCCCTTGAAGGGTGCCTAACCTTCTGTAGCCACTCGAGAGTTGCAAGAATCCTAATATATGATGTGGTATTTACAACTTCACTCTTCTCCACAGTAATATATTAATGAAAGGTAGAATTTTAATGAGATGCTCGGCATTCGGAACTTACTTTATTAGTTATTATTTTTAATGTTGGGTTAGATTAAGTTTGTTTTAAAGTTTGATCTTTAGGGTTAGTTAAGTTTTAATGTTTACTCTTTAGGATAGACTAATTTTATTTTTATTTTTTTGAAGTTTGATCTTTAGGGTAATAGTCTCTTTTTATTGTTATTTTATTTTGAATATTGAACAATTTTTATTTAATTTTAAGTCATTGTTAATTTAATTTTTAACAAAAAGGGAGTGTCTCCTAACTTGTCGTTGGTAACGATGGTGACAAGTTCTGACATGGTTCTCAAGGAATTTGAAAAGGCGTAGGGAAAGTTGGCTTCCTAGGGAAGGCACCTCTCTATTGTCAATAAATATGACAACAAAAATGGACAGTACCACTAAAAGTGGCGACAAATGCTACTGTGGTTTGGCTTCTTAAGGAAGGCACCACTCTGTTGTTGATATATCCAGCAACAAATCAAGAAGGCATTGTTAAAATCGGCGACAACCTTGCGAGAGCCTGACTTAAAAACCCAAAATGTCACCCCTCCTCTTGCCTTCTCTTCTTCTTCTTCCTCTACCTCTCCTTTGTGTTTCTCCTTGTGCTTCTCTGGTGGTCAGTAGTGTGGCGTGTTTCGACGATGAGGTGTGGTGTGTTCCAGCAATTCAATGATGAGCGGTAGTGAAAGCAGTGCGAGTAGTGGCAGTAGAGCTCATCAATGGCGGAGGTAGCTCTTCCCCCTTTCCTTCTCCTATGTTCCCTGTTCTCTCTATCCTCCGCTTTTCAACTACAATGGCTAGTTCATTAATGGCAAGGGACTCCATTAAGGAGTAGTGGATGCCAAATATGAAATTTAATATGAATTTGTTGTGAATAATGTGAATTTTTGTGGTGTACGGCTTGAATTTTTTGTGAATTTTGTTATCAATTGCCTATTCACATGAATAATGTTATCAATGGATTTTATGAACAATGTTTTGTGAATTTGCTTTATTCATTTTGTGTAGGCGCAAATGATGTGTATGTTTCTTGTGAATTTTTCTATGGTCTATATTGATGTACGTGAGCTTCTGTGAATTAATCCAACTGTGAACTTGATATTGTGAGTGTCCTATTACAAATGTGAATTTTCTTATGGTCTACATTGGTAGGTGCACGACTATTGTAAATTTCTTTGCATGGGTTGATGTACTGATATGTGGTTCCTCTGATGCCATGTTTCGTGTTATGTTGTAATTGTGTGGTGGAAAAATGTTTCTAAACAATCATAGTGAGATGATAATTAGCAAGATGAGTCGTATGCAATGGGATTGTGTAATGTGGTTCTAAATAATGACTTGTAATACGGTTAACTTAATTTTGTTTTAAGTAAAGGATAAAGGCTGATCAAATGTTAATGTTTTACTAGCTTGGGTATGTCAATGTTAACAAGAACTAATTAGGTGAAATTTAGAGTTTTAAAGTGATGTACCTGACCAATTCAAATCTCCACATGTGTCCTTACCAGGCTTTGTGTGAGTAGAGCGACAACCGTTGGGCACCCCTTAAGACATTATTCCATAGGGATTCGAGGAGACCGAGGTTAAGAGGGACAAGGTAGGTCCTTCCAATGTAGGAGCGAGTTCCTCTAGTCCTAGCAAACTTCAGGTGAGGTGCCCACGTAAGCAGGCTTCCACTATAGTAGAGACAGACAAGGGACACAATGACGAGGATTTACTCGAGTTTGGTGAGGTTCCTGTTTATCCCCCTCCTAGGAGAGCATGGATGGCATATGAGCTCACCAAGATGGGTCAGATATGGTTTAAGCTAGTGACATTTTATTTATGGATGTTGTATATTTATAGTTTATTAACTTAGATTTTTATTAATCTATCTTAGATGTCTTCATTTGGTTGCACCTGCTCAAGATGGGACCTTTTACACAACGTGTATACCTGCCTTCAGGAGTTTTAGAAGGAGCGCCTATTCCATATGGGCTTCAGGTACTTCATGCAAATTCGCCCCTTCAAGATCCATCTAGGATTACTTGTTTCATTTGTCGAGAGGTTCCGTGGTGCTTATGGGAGCTTCATTTTATACATTTGGGTGATGATGATCACTTTGGAGGACGTGGTCAGGCTTGTGGGTTTGTGGATAGATGATGAGCCCGTAATTGTGGACCTATAGATGGACTATGGTGACATTCTAGAGGCTTTGCTATGGTCTACACCCTCCTCGATCTGGTTGGTATCACACTAGTGTCAACGTTGGATGGTTGACACGGTGCTTTGAGGATCTACTACTTTTAGATTCCAGCATTTCAATTGTGGTTGACCAATAGCTACGAGTTTTCCTCTCCTTCCTCTTCCACAGACTGTTCTTTGGCACTTCGTCTGAGATGATCCAAGCGAGCTTTACTCCGTTTCTCTTGGACATTGACTGGATTGGTTCTTATTCTTAGGGCTCAGCTGTGTTGGTGTACTTGCACCTCCATCTAGAGTCTTTTTCTGCTAAGAGGACTCACTCCCTTTCTAATTGCCTTCCTCTTTTCTAGGTTAGTGATGTCCTTTAATTTGTTGCTTACTTTAATTGGCTTCTCGTATTCGATTTGCCATTGACTTCTAATGTGGCAGGCTTGGATTTATGAGCACTTTTGGCATCTACAACCTGGCTAGCTTTCAAACGATCCTAATGAGTTTCCTCAAACTTGTCAATGGAGCAACGTGCTACTGGCTCTTGAGAGGGTGATGCTTGTGTGTCACTTAGGTCGATTCCTTTTAGAGATTCTCCCTGAAGAATGGGTAAACTTCAAGTCTCTACTACTTTTCTGTTTATTCCTCATGCAAAGTATTCTTGGATTCTAACTAAACTGCCTTGTAGTTGATCTAGAGACTATATGCCACAAACGAGCATGCTTCCGAGGAGACGACTGTGCGTGCAGGGCTCCCACTTGTTTTTCCAAGAGTGTTGGCCTTACTATTCTTTCTTCAGCTACTTTAGAAAAGTGAGCCGGGCTTTGAGGTAGTTGGATCTGAGGATGGTGATTCCAGAACCTTTTATGTCAATGCAATCTTTTGGGCTAGTGGGAAGTGGTCGGCCAAATAGTTTTCACCAGCTTTCTACCAAGATCGAGAGTTGGTGTCCTAAGGGTTCCCATCCTCCTTTTGATGGTACTGCAAACACTAAGCTTGTGGAGGTCTTGGTTCGATGCCACATTTTCCTAACTGATCTCCTTCCACCGCTCACTCTTTTACAGGTGTTCGAACTTGCCGATGGGTATCAATTTCAACTAATCTGGTAACGTTGAGGCTCTGTAGAGGGAGTTAATGGCTGCCCACTATCAGATTCAAGAGTTGGTGAGTAGTTTATTTGACATTCTTTGTTCTCTTTCCTTTTACTCATGTACATCTTTTCTGTTATGCAGATGGCTGCCATTAAGGGTATAATCGAGGTCATGATGGAGTACTAGAGGCAGGCTTCGGTGTGATTTGCGGAGTAGGTGTGAGAGTAGGATTCGTTATTGTCCTAGCTGCACAAGTTCTAAGAAAGGGCAAGTTTTTTGTCCTTTTAATTTCCTTAACTAGTTACTTCATTCATTCAGATTGCTTGCTAATGCTATGTGTCTTCTTGTAGGATGAGGTGCTTTGACTAGTGCAAAGCCAGCCCCTACCAACACAGTAGAGTCAGTTGCTACCTACTTTAAGGATTCCCTAGAGGATGACGTCTAGGCTCGTGACACAAAGCTATTCTTTTTTCCTCTTTTCTCTTTAATTCATACGCTCAACAAGTGATGTGCTTGTCTGCCTAGCAGATTCAGGAGATGATGGCGTTAATACAAACCCCTCCAGCCATGGGTCCCATGCAGAGTCAATTGGATGTTACAGCACACTCAAGAGCTATACAATCACCTTCATGAGTTGGAGCAAGAGTGTGTGAGTTGCATCAGGGATTTGGAGGCTCGTCTAGCTACGTCGATAATCGAGGTGACTAAGGCACGTATTGAGGCTAACTCCATGAGAAGGGTAACTCTCCTCTGCTTTAATCATGGTCATATGCTGATGTATTTGCTTATTGTTGTTTCACTACTCTAATCCTATTTTCGTTCATTGCAATTGAGTGAGCATTGAGCTCAGTAGGTCCAGGAGTTAGAGGCTCGGGCGTCACAGGTCTAGGTAGTGGTTGCTAATGTCTTTCTTAGCACTAATGTTTTTGCACTAGCCCTTGCCCCATTGTCGTGGCTCCAACAGTGTTGGCACACTCTACAATATTATCAGCTGAGAAAATCGAGAGATCATGGTCGTCTCCCCACTTGGGGTTGCTTTGCTCCTTGCCTAGAGGGTCTCGAGATTGGAGTCAGGGTCGAGCAGCAACGTCTTCTATGATGCAACCTACTCTGAGGCCTCCTGATGGCAAACATGAAGGTAGTGGTGAGTCAGTAGATCCTTGAGCTCTTTTCCTTACAAGGCTATGCCCTAAATGTCCTTTTACGAATGCTATTTGATTTGAAGTGCGTTGTAGCTTACCTACACACATTCTGGATACTTGTTAGTAATTAAAGGTATATCTTTCTTGACTTTGGAAGTTTGACTAAGCTATTCTTAGAAATGCATGGTACTATTTACTTGCGTAAATCATCTAGTTAGTTTTACTATTTAAAAATGAGATGAAGGAAATTAATCTTGGCTTTAATTAAAAAGATGGAAAACCAGAGCCTAGTGGATGTCGATTATGAGTCATCCGTGGATACTGCAATGATCATAGCCAAATTAGTATTCTTTGTTGAGAAAACACAACCAGGCTAATTTCAGTTTCCTTATTAAGTTTCAACTTGCATGTAGGATGGATGGCACCGCATTGATTGGATTTTTTTTTTTTTTTGGATTTTCTATTTTTTTGGGTTTTTGGATTTTTTTTTGATTTTTTGGTTATTTGGATTTTCTATTTTCTTTTAAATTTTTGGAATTTCTAATTTTTTGGGTTTTTTTGAATTTTCTATTTTTTTTGGATTTTCTAATGGAGAAGGAAGAGTACTTATCTCCAACCTTAGCTTATAGTTTGCCTTAGCATTTTTTAGGGTACCTTACGATTATGGACGTGTTCCTTATGTCACTCCTATACGTTTTAGGAACTTTGGTCCATGCATTAGTCCTTAATAGCCTACCATTTCCTAACCTATTTGGTCCATGAATACCCTAGGTTACTTACTCTTTACCAATGTGTGAATAGAGGATGGGGGAGGTTCGAAACACAGCAAGCTCTAAGTGTTGGCTTCAACTCTAGTCTCACTTGCCAGTGTTTGGTCCTAATGTGCATTTAACATTCCCATGGTGTGACCATGCCAGTGGAACCCTGCACGGCTCTCTTAGGTGTGTGGAAGCACACGAGGAGTCCCGATATGGCCACAACGAAGATGGTGAATCCAGAAAAGAAGACTGAGCTCAGAAACACTAAGGAAAGATGAGAAAAGGATAAGGAAAGGAGTCATCACCTAGTCTTTTAACGGGAAGACGAGGAAAACCAAACACAAAGGGAAAAACCTAAAGAAATCAATGTGAAGAAAACACATGTATGCTCTGTGCCTAATGGATGCAACACTTGGCCATTGCAGGCCAGAGAAAGGATAAGGATTCTTGTTACACGTTGAGAAGGGGTTAGGCACCCCCATGTGCCTTAACAAATCAGCCTTTCTAGGTTTCCTGCTTGCTAATGGTCTATTGTGTGTATGCCTGTCTACTCTGAATGCACATGCTTATAATGACCGCGAAAAACATGCCAAATCAAAGTGAAGAAATGAATAGAAAAGAAAAGATGATAATCCGAGAGACAATGTAGGCACTGAAAATGCCACTTTATTGTATGCCCTTGGGCAATGAGAAAAATTGTGAAAATTAGGAATACTCTGAAAGCGTCACTCAAATCAACGAAAACTCGAAGAAATCCGTGGAAATCAAATTGAAGAAGATAATCCTCATTCGGGTCAATGTTGGCATTGTCAAGCCTGTTAATGTATACCCTCGGACGATAAAAATCCAAATCAAATCAAAATTGTGAAAGCCGGAAGAAGTTCGGGAAACAATGTGAAAACCAAGTTTGAAATAAGTTGGAAATCTGTGCATGATGCAAGGAATAAAGCATGAGAAAATATGCATGAATAAAAGCAATAAAATGTACAAAATCCATGTGTGAGTGAAAAAATGTAAATTCTAGGGGCTTTTCTGCAAAATTCACATATTCTAAATGAAAGTTGAAATTCTGAGTCTAAATCAGCAAAAATACTTAAGAAAACACTCTTTATGCAATTTAGAAGAATTTAGGGGTTAAATGTGCAAAAATTTGCATTTTTGGTCAAAATCAGGATCCCTAGGGTCCAATCTGTAATTTTGCCAATAAAACATGTGTTTAAAACAATTTTGAAGAAATTCAGGGTTAAATGTGCAAGATAAAGGGTTTATGTTTGAAAACAGGAAGCTTCAGGGACTATTCTGCAAATTTTCCCTAGAAAACATGCATACAGTGTGAAATCAGTGAAATTCAGGGTTAAAAATGCAATTTTGAACACATTTGAGTAAATATTTAAATTCCCAGGGTTTAATTTGCAATTGTGACAGAAAACATGCATTCAGAACAAATTTAATAAAGTTTAGGGCTTTTTGTGCAAAATATTGGACTTAGAGATGAATTAAAAGCATGTCAGGGGTTTATGTCAAATTTTAAAGCTTGGAAAACATTAATAAAACTTTACAGGGGTTCCACTACAATTTTACGAAACAAATCATTACAAAAATAATTAAAAAAACTAGTGCAGGTGTGACCGTGTCCATCTGATCGACCGCCCGACCCGGAGGGAGGAGGAAGGGGAAGAGACCACAGTCATGCCAATGATGACGAAGGCGCAAGGATAAAAGAAAAGAAAAGGGAGTCGCCACCTAGTCTTTTAAGGGAAAGACGAGGAAAATCACAAAAGGATGAATGCATGGGATGCACATGGGAAGGCCGGATGTCTACTAACCAGAGGATGGGTAAGGATTCCTATTAAGCACGAGGAAGGTGTTAGGCACCCTCGTAAGTCCGAGAAACTCGGTCTTTCTAGTCTAAATGCTTGCTAAAGGTTTGATGAATGTTTGCTAAACTAGGATCATGCTCTAATCATGCTAATGTGTATGGATGTGATAAGACTAAATGAATGCGCAA
>JAMKQA010034087.1:0-26490 GCA_024699735.1 Posidonia australis | reverse complement strand
ATGCTCCAACATAAAATCAATTTCCTAGTCATATTCAAATTACTTAAAATATTGTAAATTGATAAAGAAACTTTAAAATTGGATAATTATTCACTGAATCACTATTCACCCCCCCTCTAGTGAAGCCTAAAGATCCTTACACCTATATGTAATCGACACTATTTTTCTTATGACTATCATTATGGTTATGATGATAGGACCTTTCCTTGTGGCTGACCGGATGGCCCGAGTCCTATTCGACTCTGGGAGTTCATTTGCCGTTGAGATCGGGACCAGGCCAGCCAGATTGGCATTCCACCTGGATGTAGTTACTCCATTGGGAGAACACAATCTAGCGTGGAAATATCTAAGACCAGTGAATGTACAGTTGGGAGACAGAAATTTTCAGGCCAGCTTGATTTTGATGGATATGCAGGATTATTGTGTTATCTTAGGAATGAATTGGCTGGCACAGCATTCAGCTGTGATAGATTGTGCTAAGAGAAGAGCTCTAGCAGAGTGCCCAGTCCAAGGCTGGTGTGTGGTGCAAAGCACCAGACCGGGTGAGCCCAAAAAGTTGATATCTACTATCAAGGCCTATCAACATTTGGCAAGAGGCAATGTGGGCTATCTGGCCTATGTGACTCTTTCTACTTCACCTGAGGTTGAGATTCAGGATTTGCCAGTGGTGCAGGAATACCCTAATGTATTTCTAGAAGAATTGCCTAGTATGCCACCGTACAAAGAAGTGGAATTTGTAATTGATTTGGTGCCAGTATCAGGTCCTATTTCCAAAGCTCCATATAGGATGGCACCTGCCAAATTGAGGGAGCTCCGCAATCAGTTGTAGGAACTGATGAATAATGGATTTATTCATTCCAGTGTTTCACCTTAAGGAGCACCAGTTCTATTTGTTAAGAAGAAAGATGGTTCACTTCGGCTTTGTATAGACTAGCAGATGTTGAACCAGATCACTGTTAAGAACAAGTATCCACTGCCCAGGATTGATTATTTGTTCGATCAATTGCAGGGAGTATCGGTGTTTTCCAAGATAGATTTGAGATCTGGATACCATCAGTTGCGGATCAATGAGCCAGATGTGCAGAAGACAGTCTTTCGCTCTCGCTATGGACATTACGAGTTTTTGGTTATGCCATTCAGGTTGACGAATGCTCCAAATGCTTTTATGGACTTGATGAATAGGGTGTTCAGGCCCTATTTGGATCAGTTTGTCGATATCTTTGTGGATGATGTCCTGTTGTATTCTTCGGATGTTCAGACTCACCAGAGGCATTTGAGGATCGTACTGGAGACATTGAGGTGGCATCAGCTTTATATCAAGTTCTTCAAGTGCGAGTTTTGGCTGGAGGAGGTCTCTTTCCTTGGTCATATCATCTCAGGAGAAGGCATCAAGGTAGATCCAGCCAAAGTGGAGGTTGTGCGCAGTTGGGCCAAACCGAAGACATTAACTAAAATCAGAAGTTTACTCGACCTAGCAGGATATTATAGGAGGTTTATCCAAGATTTCTCCAAGATTGCTTCACCATTGACCAGACTGACCAGAAAGGAAGTGCACTTTGCCTAGGATTGGCAGTGCAAGGAGATCTTCAATGAGTTGAAGGCTCATCTGGTGTCAGCCCCAGTTTTGACTTTGCCCTCTGGAAGTGGTGGTTTCACAATCTATAGTGATGCTTGTAGGACTGATTTGGGGTGTGTGCTGATGCAGCATGGTAGGGTAGTGGCGTATGCCTCGCGCCAGCTAAAAGATCATGAGAAGAATTATCCCACCTATGACTTAGAGATGGCAGTTGTTGTGTTTGCCTTGAAGATTTGGAGACATTATTTGTATGGCGAACAGTTTGAGATTTACAGAGATCATAAATGTCTGAAGTACATATTCACTCAGAAGGATTTGAACTTGAGACAGAAGCGCTAGGTTGAGTATATCAAGGTTTATGATTTTAGCCTGTCGTACCTCCTAGGGAAAGCAAATGTTGTTGCAGATTCTCTGAGCAGACGCACTCATGTCATGGCTAGCCTGATGATTCGTGAATGAAAATTGTTAGAAAAACTAGTGGAGTGCAGGCCTCAAAGACAGTCTCAGAGTGTTGCCAGAATTGTGTTAGCAAATTTGTCTATTGGCCTGAGAATGATCAAGGCGATTATCGCCACTCAGCAATATGATTCTTTTGTAATAGATATCTGGAGGAAGCTGGAAACTAGTAATGGCCCTCACTTTTCAGTTGGGGTAGACAGTGGGTTGAGGTACGACTTGAAATTATATGTGGTTCAAGTGGAGGAAATCTAGAATAGTCTACTTGACGAAGCTCACCGCTATAGATATACTATTCATCCAGGAAGCCCCAAGATGTATAAGGACCTAAAAAGGAATTTCTGGTGGCATAGGATGAAAAGAGAAATTACAGAGTATGTGGCAAAGTGTGTAACCTGCCAGATGGTGAAGATAGGACACCAGAAGTCTAGAGGGACATTGCAATCTCTAGACGTTCCAGTGTGGAAATGGAAATATGTGTCGATGGATTTTGTGACGGGTATGTCGAGGACCCGAAGGAAGAATGATACAGTTTGGGTGATTGTGGATCGCCTTACGAAATCGACACATTTCCTGCCAATGAGGGTGATTCTTCTCTTGGCAAAGCTGGCAGAGTTGTATGTTTCAAAAATTATGAGACTACATGGTGTCCCAATATCTATTGTGTCTGACAGAGACACGAGATTCACATCGAGGTTCCAGGGAGCTTTACAGGAGGCTTTTGGTACAGTGTTGAGTTTTAGTACTGCCTTTCACCCCTAGATGGATGGCTAGACAAAGAAGACCATCCATACACTTGAGGACATGTTGAGGGCATGTGCCTTGGACTTTGGAGGAAGCTGGGATGATCGCTTACCTCTGATTGAGTTTGCATATAATAACAGTTACCACGCCAGTATTGGAATGGCACCATATGAGGCATTGTATGACAGACCCTATAGGACACCCACTTGCTGGAGTGAGGTGGGTCAGAGACAGTTGATTAGGCCTGAGATCGTATAGCAGTACGAGGACAAGGTGGATCTGATTATGAAGAGGCTGTTGTCTGCCTAGAGTCGGTAGAAGAGTTATGCAGATAGGAGGCGGAGACCTCTAGAATTCAAGGTAGGAGACTTCGTATTCCTAAAGGTGTCACCAACCAATGGAGTGATGCAGTTCAGAAAGAGAGGCAAGTTGAGCCCAAGATACATCAAACCATACCAGATTACCAAAAGGATTGGTGAGGTAACATACAGACTAGATCTACCTCCAGAGTTGGCTAGTGTACACAGTACCTTCCTTGTGTCCATGTTGAAGAAGTGTTCGGCCGATGCGTCCCAGATGATACCAGTGCAGCCAAAGGAGCTACAAGAGGACCTATCTATGGTTACAAATGCAGTTTAGCTACTGGACAGGAAAGAGTAAGTCCTCAGGAATAAAGTGATTCCATTGGTGTTAGTCTAGTGGCAATACCATGGTACAGAGGAGGCTACCTGAGAGCGCAAGGTAGACATCTAGAGACAGTACCCCTATTTGTTTTATTAGAGCTGAATTTCGAGGACAAAATTCCTTTTAATGGCGGTAGGATGTGACATCTGGGCCTAATTATCCATTTTAATTATAAACCATATAATTAAATTGTAATATTGTAAAAATGGTTTATTAATAGATAATCTGTTGTTTCTTGTGATTGTGAGAGTTTGGTTGGTTTTCTGTGCACCTGTTTGTGTTGTGGGACCAATGTGGGGTTCGGTCTAAGGATGCATAGTTGCCTTGATTTGCGTACTCGTCCTTGTCCCTTTTCTTTCTTTCCTTTTCTCCCTATTTCCTCACGAGCCTTCGTCTTCTTCTTCTCTTGTGAACCTGTGCCTCCACAACTCTACCTGTGTCGCCACATCCCCTCCAACGCAAGGGTGATGGGATTGGAGGCCGACGTGATGCAGGGAGGAGGGGAAGATAAAAAATGGGAGGGAGGCCAGTGGAAGGGAAGGAGTCAAGCAAGAGAAAGGGGAGATCAGCATCGCCTAGGAAAGGACGTCAGACTAGAGGTGTGCACTGGCGCCGAGGGTCATTGAGGCTTTGTCGAAGTGTGAGGGAGGTCGTCGGAGTGCCGCCTGAGGTACGCGACTCCTCTTCCTCTCTCGTTTTACATTCTTTAGCTTTTCTGTTAAATGCACGAAAAATGAGAAAAATGCATGTAAAATCACAAAAAAATAGGAGAATGGATGAGAATGTGATGGATAGCATGAATATGTAGAGATCATGCTACAATTGTATGGATTCCATGAGTTTTGGTTGAAAATGGAATGTATGCTACAGTAGTTACGTATGAGTTCCATGCCTTTATGATTTTCGTATGAATAGCATGCTTAATGAATTGATGAATGGTTTGAGGGGTTTTGAAGTAGACTCAAGGGTATACATCCCATGTTTTATTCATGTTTTATGATGTATGTTTGTTGGGTCCGTCGGAGATCCCAATTCCGATGAACGTTTGGGTTAAGAATAGGGGAGTTGTTCTGAACACAGGGAATTTGGCATGCCCAACTGGGTTCAGCATACCAATTTCCTGTCATTTTTCATCCAAGCCCCTGGTTTCGGTAAATCAAAAACACTCGGTCGACCTAAATAGAGGGTTTCAGTATACCGAACCAAAGAATTTCGGTATACCGAACCTGATTTCAATCTACCAATTTTGTTCCCTGGCCCATATGAATAAATGAGTATGAAAAATGGAAATAAAATGTTTTAAATAGATAATGAGTATGTGATAATGATGTTTTCCCCATGTAAATGTCATGGAGGAATATGGAATCCAAATAAGTGAATCTGGAAATGATTTTGGGGTTTGAAGCCCTAAAAATGAATAAATGTGACTAAATGTGTGGTTTAGTGTGGTTTTGGGCAAGAGACCCAATTTGTGGTTTTAAAAGTATGGTTTTGCATGATTTTGAGTTGGGACCCCAGTAGAGGGTCATGTGTTTCACGGAAAAGATTTTCTGCAATGGAAAGAAAAGATGAAAATGGTTTTGAAAAGAAAAACCCAAGAGTTTTGAAAATGGAATAATAATAATGTGTTGTGGAAACACAAGGGTTGGTATCGGCAATATTGTAGGAGAATGATACTTCAAAGAAACCAATTGTCAGACACGACTGTGGTTGCCAAAGTGGGACCATGTGGGTTTGGTGTCGGCAATTTGATAAGATATCAATTGTCAGATACGACCGTGGTCACCAAGCTTGAGACGGTGTAGGCTGAGCCTGGTATATGAATCGAGTGTTTAGGTCACCGATGGGACGTTAGAAAAAGACATATCCCCATACATGTGAAAAGAAATTGAGGCCAATTGGTTGAGATGGTGTCCTCCCACATGAGGAACTTCACCGCGGCAGTGCAGGGAGGTAGGGAAAATGGTATCCTCACCTACTACTTGTGTACCTGGTTACCCCTGATCAAGGTAATATCAATAAGAAAAGTGGAAATGAATAAGAAAAGTGTTGGATTTGTGAAAGTGAAATGGTATGGTTTGGCTAAGATTGGACTTGTAATTGGTCCTAAAATCCTAGAATTCAATAAGAATTGTGGTTTTAACCAGTTACAAGCCCCTGTTTGTGATTTTGGGTTTTGAACCCTGTGAGGCATTGTGTTTTAAGCTGGACCTGCTCGATGATATGGATTTCTCAGAATAAGAGAAAGGTTTTGAAAATGCATAAAAGAAGAAAAGATGAGTTTTGCGAAAAAATATGGTTTTGGAAACAAATGTCCAAATGTTTTAAAAGAAAAAGAGATGAGTTTTGAAACTGACATGGTTTTAGGAAGAAATCCCGAACATTGAAAAAGAGAATTTGAGTTTCGAAAAAAAACAATGTTTGGGAACAGATTCCCAAGTGATTTTAAAGGAAAAGGAAATGATGTTTTAAATTGAATTTTCAAAAGAAAACCATGTTTCGTAAATTAAAAGCTGTATTTTGTGGTTTTGTTGAGTTTTGTTGTGTGTGTGTTTGGGGCATATACTGGGTGACTTAGATGTCACTCACGCATGCTTGTTTAATTTTCAGGTGCAAGTTGGAGTGTAGTCTAGTTCCGGTGCCAGAGTATGAGCTATTAGCCGCACATGGTTTCCTGGAGGTGAGCCTTAGTTAGTTACAATTATTTAATTGTTGTTGCAATTAGTGTACTTTGTTTATAATACTGTGATTTTGGTAACGTACCTGGGTTCAGGGTGTTACTTGAACTAACTGGCTTGGTCCCCTACAATCATCTCTCTTTGTCCTTTGTCTTTTAGCATTCCTTTGGTAGCTCGCCTCGGTACCAAGGGCATTTTTTTACCCTTGTGTCCCCTGATCTGGCCTCCATTCCTTTTAGCATCATCAGCATCTTGATACCAAGGACATGTTAGTTGCTTTGTAGTATCATTTTCTTTGATACTAGGGTCATGTCGGTTGTCCTTTAGTATCATTTTATCCACCAATTATAGGCATCAGATCCCTAATTTTGTCAGATATCCTGCATCCTTCGGCCTAGCTCTAGACTTATGTGTCCGCTAGTAGCTTGCGTCTTTTGGGTTGGCGCTAGACTTCTATGTCCACCAATGGCCTTCATTTTCCTGCTTGGCAATCGACTTTTTAGTCCACCAACACCCTGCACCACTTTCAGCTTGGTGTCTATAGGGCCCAACTAGATCTGAGGTCCTGAGCCTCCCTCCTTGTAGGTGATCCGAGTATTCTGTGCCTTTCCTAGATTTCTGCATGAGAGAAATCCAATGCGTAACTTCACTCCAAGCAGAGGAAGTCTTCCTTGACTTTCCTAGATTTTAGCATGTCTGAAATCCAGTGCGTGACTTCACTCCAAGCAGACGAAGTCTTCCTTGCCTTTACTGGATTTTCCCTGAGATGGAATCCAGTCCACAACTTTGCTCTAGCCAGACGAAGTCTTCCTTGTCTTTCTTGGATTTTCGCATGTGCGAAATCTAGTGCGTGACTTTACTTCTGATGGACGAAGTCTTCCTTGCCTTTCCTAGATTTTTGCAAGCACGAAATCTAGTGTGCAACTTTGCACCAGGTAGACGAAATCTTCCATGCCTTTCCTTGATTTTTGTAGGCGCAAAATCCAATGTGCGACTTCACTCGAGAGGATGAAGTCTTCCTTGCCTTTCCTAGATTTTTGCATGCACGAAATCTAGTGTGCAACTTCGCTCTAGGCAAACAAACTCCTCCTTGTCTTTCTTGGATTTTTGCTTGTGCAAAATCCAGTGTGCAACTTCACTCCGGGAAGACAAAGTCTACCTTGTCTTTCTTGGATTTTCACATGCACAAAATCCAGTGTGCGACTTTACTTCAGGGGAACCAAGTCTTTCTTACCTTTCCTACATTTTCACGTGTGCAAAATTGAATGCGACTTCACTCTAAGCGGATGAAGTCTTCCTTGCCTTTCTTGAATTTTCACATACGTGAAATCCAGTGCGCAACTTCACTTCGTGTGGACGAAGTCTTCCTTGCCTTTCTTGGATTTTTGCGTATGTGAAATCTAGTGCACAACTTTGCTTTGAGCTGACGAAGTTTTCCATGCCTTTCTTGCATTTTCACATGTGTGAAAGCTATGCGCAACTTCATTTCCGGCAAATGAAGTCTTCTTTGCCTTTCCTAGATTTTCACGGGTGCAGAATCCAATGCACGACTTCACTTTGGACAGACAAATTTTTCCTTGCCTTTCCTGGATTCTTACAGGTACGAAATTTAGTGCACGACTTCGCTCTAGTCGAACAAAGTCTTCCTTGCCTTTCTTGGATTTCCGTGGGCACAGAATCCAGTATGCGACTTTGCTCCAAGTGGACGAAGTCTTTCATGCCTTTCTTGGATTTTCGTGAGTACGAAATCCAATGCGCGACTTCACTCTAGGTAGACGAAGTCATCCTTGACTTTCTTGGATTTTCACGGGTGTGGAATCCAATGCGCAAATTTGCGCCGAGCTGATGAAGTTTTCTTTGCCATTCTTGGATTTCTGCAGGCACGAAATCCAGTGCGCGACTCTACTCTAGGCAGACGAAGTCTTCCTTGTCTTTCCTAGATATTTGCAGGCATGAAACCCAATGCGCGATTTTGCTCCGAGTGGATGAAGTCTTCTTTGCCTTTCTTGGATTTTCAAGGGTGCAAAATCCAATGCACATCTTTGCTTTGGACAGACGAAGTCTTCCTTGCCTTACCTAGATTTTCATGTGCACGGAATCCAATGTGCGACTTCGCTCCAAGAAGACGAAGTCTTCTTTGCCTTTCTTGGTTTTTCATCTGTGCGAAATCTAGTGCACAACTTTGCTCTGGGCGAATGAAGTTTACCTTGCCTTTCTTAGATTTTCACGTGCGTAAAATCCAATGCGCAATTTTGCTCCAAGCAAACAAAGTCTTCCATGCCTTTCTTGGATTTTCGCATGCGTGAAATCTAGTGCACAACTTTTCTCTAAGTGGACAAAGTCTTCCTTGCCTTTCTTGGATTTTCGCGTGCACGTAATCTAGTGTGCAACTTCGCTCCAGGCAGACAAAGTCTTCCTTACCTTTCCTAGGTTTTCACATGTGCAAAATCTTGTGCATGACTTCGCTCTGGGTGGACAAAGTCTTCTATGCCTTTCCTAGATTTGCATGGGCGCAAAATCCAATGCGTGACTTCACTTCGACCAAACAAAGTCTTCCTTGCCTTTCTTGGATTTTCAATGGTGCAAAATTCAGTGCATGACTTTGCTTCAAGCTAATGAAATCTTCCTTTCCTTTCTTGGATTTTCGCATGCATGAAATCCAATGCACAACTTCACTCCATGCAGACGAAGTCTTCCTTGCTTTTCCTAGATTTTTGCATGTGCAACTTTACTCTGCGTAAATGAAGTCCTTGCTTGTTTGGTGACCTCGCTCCCAGGGGTGAGGCCCTCTTTTCCTTGCTTGACAAATCTGATGATTTGTCATGCATCTGTTTTGCAGGCTAGTGGCCCTAACTACTCAGGTGAGAACTATCAAATTGTCTAGCATCCCAACTGGTAAGACCATCTTACTTGTCATGCCCCTCTCTACAGTGGGCTAATAACCCCAACTATCTGGCCAATGAGTCCAATGACTTGTCATGCCCGTTTGCCGGTCGATGGACCCACTAGTCTTGTCTAGTGCCCCTCTATACAAGTATGATGGCTTGTCAAACCACTTTTCAGGGTTGTTTAGCCATCCACTTGTTACACGATGTTCCATCGCATTACGTCGCATAGCATCTCATTGCATCTCACCACGTCTCGTTGCATTGCATTGCATTACTTTGCATTGTATTACATGGCATTGCATCACATCGTGACGCTGCATTACACTGCGTTGCATTGCATCTCATTGCATTACACCATATCGCACCATTACATTGCATCGCATCGCATCGCATCGCATCGCATCGCTTGCACCACACCACACATAACAGCAATATCATCAGCATAATCATTGCAAAGCCACGCACGTTCCCAGTAGAGCTCAGCATGCACCCGCACACACTTGCATTTGCATCTCAGCATCGCACACTAGGCATTTGTGTCACGTAGAGTCTTGTGTATACCTAGCAAATCTTAGCACATACTAGCACCACATTTCAGCATGCACCATTTTTATCGACACAAACCATTCGCACGCAATAACACGCAACACCTGCATTCTGGCATTGCATCTACATTCACATGCACTATCTACACATGCATTTGTGTCCCAACATCGCACCCGCATCCGCATTTGCATTACGGCAACAGATCATGACTTTCAACGCATCCGTCGAATAAATGACTCACTGTTAATAGCAAACAACACCCTCCTTAGGGAAGGGCATCACGTAGGGTGTCATGTCAACCCTGAATACCAGTCTTGATTCGCTTGACTTCACTTAGGGAAGGACATCTGTAGACACCCCGATTTGCAGCTACTTGTCGGTAGATTTCTCTAGTAGAGCTTGCTCTAGTTGCGACGAAACATTTTCAGCACTAAAACCTACACCAACACCCGAAAACCTATACCAACACTCCAAACCTGCCCATGAACATAAACCTATTCAAAATCACCATCCTCAGCTAACCTAGAGCCCATTGGTGGCCCATGTGATCAAAAATAAGCTCTGCAGTGTGCGAGGTGCACTTTGCAGGCACACATAGGTGACGCACATGTGGGCAGCAAGGTGGCACAATCTGGTTGTCCACCTGCCCTGTGATAGTTAATATAGTAGACAAGCAAGCATTACTTCGTTGCCAGCCACCGCATCGTTACGTCACTTGGGCTTCAAGGTTCTTCAGTTCCTAGCGTTTTAAGCTTCTTTCCACGCACCTAAACCGAGGGGGGGGTGGGGGGCGCCTAGCATTTTTGACAACCCTTTACATTTCCCAGCCATTACAGACACCATACCCCGACCATTACACGGCATGCCCGAGCGTTGCATCTCTGACCATTGCAAGCCACTCCCCAGCCATCTCCAAGCCATTGCAACACCCCCTCTTTCTTGCAAACCTACACCACCAAGAGCTTAATGTAGCCTGCAAACACCACGCACTACAACGACCTCCCTGGCCAAGCTTCACCTGTGTCGGCCATCCAAATTTTAGCCACTGCATAGCAACCCCTACACAGCCACTACGTAGTTGTCAAGCACCATCCCACAACCTCTGCATAGCACAACCAAGCTTTGGCTCCGCCTCCACTACAAGTGTTAAACTGGAGAGTGCTGCTGCAAGCCACAAGCACCGGAGGGACAACCAACAGTCTCGACACAAGTAAGCATCTTTCCCTGTCGAGTGTGTTTTTTGTTTCCATTTGATTTGCTTTGTTTTCATGTTTGAATTGCTCATGTTTTCCATCATTCATACATGTCATTTTCAGCACCGGTGATGGGTTCACACAGCCCGTGTTACGCTAATGGCATGAGAATGCGATGACAGCCCTTTCTGGTATGCCTCCCTCTTCCCCTCTCTCCACTAAGTTGGCCAGGTGATTATCCAGCGTTCACGGCCTCCATCTTGGTCGACCGAACCCGTGAACTCTGACGAAGCTCGATGAAGGTCGGGGAGTGATTGCATTGCATTCATCAGCATTTGCTTCACATCCTCATCTCTTCCCCAACATCTGCCCTCCGGTAATACAAGAATGGCCCCTTGGAGCCCGTAGCCAGAGTTCACGACCGTGGACAGCTAAGGAACCCAACGGCAGAGGAGGAGGATGGGTAGAGACGTCCATGCATCCTAGGACACCATTCAACCTTTAGGCATGTTCATCATCATCACCTCATGCTTCCTAGACCATTAGTTGCATGGTTTGAGCGCCGACATTTCGCTATTCCGGCAATCAAAGCTCACAGTCTGGAATAGAGAACCTGGGGTGCAATTTCCCAGCTCACCTAGGTGGCGTAAACTCCTTGTGAATCTACCCTGGCGCAAGGTCTAGACAGTAGGGCTGAGCTCCATTATGCATAGCTTTCTCGACTAGTTTAGGATTTTTGCATTCCCAGTCTACCTTCCTGCATATTTACCCATACTTTTGGCATGCCATTTTGCTTTGCATATGCATACATTAGGCAATGATGCATACAATACGAAGTTTTTGAAAATCGGGTGCGACAACCTCGTGTACCTTCATAGTGGGTTGTACCAGCACACGCGAGTGCCCTGATTCTAAACAAGTATAGTGTGGCTGAGAATTTAGTTACATAATTTTCTACCCTTCATGTTTTCGACCACACTTGCATAGCATTAAGCATCTATTAGTTAGGCATACTTTAAAGGCATGCATTTGCATGCATCGCATATTACCCTTGGGCATACAATGACGGCATCCATATGCCAACATAGCCACACATGCAAGTGATTAAGTCAAGAAAAAATGACTCATCGGACATGTAGAAGTGCCTAACACCTTCCTCACACATAATAAGAGTCATTATCCTTTCTTTGGCACGCAGTGACCATGTGTCACATCCATTAGGCATGAAACATCGCAATTGCATTTGCATTGCTTTTTCCGTGTTTTCTCACATTTAGTTTTCCTCGTCTTCATATTCCAAATAGACTAAGTGGCAACTCCCTCTTTCCTTATCTTTTTCCCTTTTGTTTTTTTTTTTTTTTTTTTGCCGTGGCTTTATCAGTCTCGTGCATTCGACCTTTCACGCCTCGTACAAGGAAGTCACCGGCATGGTCACAACCTTTAAAACCCTTACTCATGTATGCAATAGGGTGTCCATCTTGCATGAGGACTACCCTCATTCCCAACTATAATGCTTCATACTCTACAACAAACTTCTTAGAGAAATCAGGTAAGCTTAGAACTGGAGCATTGGTATGTGCTTGTTTCAAGGATGAGAATGCTACCTCTACCTCCTCATTCCACTTAAATGCTTCCTTCTTCAATAATGTATTTAGTGGATGAGCTATTTTCCCAAAGTCCTTGATAAATTTGCTGTAGTATACAGCTAGGCCAAGAAACCCCTTGAGTACTTTAACTGAGCTTGGTGTTTCCCAATCTTGGGCAACCTATACCTTCTCCTTCTCTACTCCCACTCCCTAAGCAGTGACCATATGCCCCAGATTGGATACCTTATCAATTGCAAAATGACATTTTCTCCTCTTGGCATAACAATTTATTCTCCCTAAGGAGCTACAACACTAAAGTGAGATGCTGCAAGTGGGAGTTGAAGTCAGGGCTATAGATGAGGATATCATCAAAGAACACTAGGACAAATTTTGTCAAGAAGGGTCTGAAAATTTCATTCATCAATGATTGAAAAGTGCTTGGAGCATTGCACAATCCAAATGGCATCATCAAAAATTCATAATGCCCACTATGTGTTGTAAAAGCTATTGTTTCCACATCCTTCTCTGATATCTTGATTTGATGATACCCTACTCTTAGATCCATTTTAGAGAAGACCTTAGCCCCACCCAGTGCATCTAGCAGGTCATCAATGATAGGCATTGGATAATAATCTTTAATGGTATTCTCATTCAATGCCCTATAATCTACACATAACCTATGACTACCATCTACCTTCTTGACCAGTAGAGCTAAGGAGGAAAAAAACTGTTGCTCGACCTTGGTAATCCCTTGTTAATATACTTCTCCACCTGCCTCTTCATTTCCTGTTTCTAACAGAATGAGTATCCATAGAGCCTTACAGTAGTGACTTTTCCTTCAACTTTTAGGAGGATTTTGTGGTCACACCCTCTCTTTGATGGCAAGTCAGCTTTCTCCTCAACAACATCAGAGAATTCTTGTAAGATTCTCACAAATTAGGGTTCATCCACCCTTTCAACAATGTTGGCCTATATCTAGTTGATGTGCACTACTGCCACTTGCTTGGCCTTTTTCAAGCTATGTGTCATCTCGTTAGCATCCACCATTTGCAGCTCTTCAAGTGTCCTTGCCTTCCACTCCACCAATTTCCCCTAGCAATGGAATTTAACATACATGGCTTCAAAGTTCAATGCCACATTCCCCAAAGGTTTTAGCCAGTGAACCCCCAAAATTACATCACAGTCCCCTAGTGCCACCACATACAAGTCTGGATTCACTGCCAATCCTTCAATTTGCAGGGGCAACTTAGAACAAATTCCCTCACAATGAATGTGATCCCCTGAAGCCACCATCACTCTCAGCTTCCTTCTGGTATTGACAAGTAACTTAGCGCTATGCACCAACTACTTACTGATGAAATTGTGGGTTGCCCGAGTCCACGAGAACTGATACACTCCTTCTAGCTATCTTCCCTAGAACTCTAATGGTAATTAAGTGAGTAGCACCAATCTAGGCATGGATTGAGATCTCTGGCGTCTCCACAGCTTCCTCTTGACCTACCTTCTTTTCTAACTCCTATACTGCCATTTCCTCATTTGACAAGGTTCCTTATAATAGGAATAACCTCTTGTTCTTACACACATGGCCCAACTACCACTTCTGTTCATACCTGAAGCATAACCTCTTCTCCCTTCTTCTTTGCTCCTTAGTCGAGGACAACCTCAAAAACTAGATCTTCTTCAAACTATTGCCTACTAGACCTTTTATTGAATCGAGAGGCTTCTCTAGAGAAGGTGAATAGAGAATGTAATTAGAATTTACTAATTAAATAAACTTAATGTGCAGATCGTATCCTATTTGACAATTATAATCAAATATCACAAGTAAAGTAGAGTAATCTATGAGTATGCAAAGAAGGAGATGAGAAACAATGAGATAAATACAGTAAATTTATAATGGTTTAGCCACCCCACCCTAGTCCGGTCCTCGAGAATCCCTTGAGAGTTTCCTTATTTCTAAAACTTACTTGACTTGACAAACTCTTTGTCAAACCCTTGCACAAATCGAAGATGATGCTCCTCACTATCCAAGAAGCAATAGATCCATGATGCTTTATAATGAAGCACTTTTCTTTACAACTCCAAACAAGCTATTGATCTCCCAATAAGGTTGAGCAAGGTGGAATTTATGAGGTAAGACTCACTTGCTTTCTTTGCTATGGTAAAAGGTTGGGAAACGAAGTCTTTGAATCACTTCTAAACAATATGAGAGTTGAGGGCTTTAGCATGTGTCTTTTTTGTATGTTAAGAGGGGTCCTATTTATAGAAAGATATTGAATGGAGCTGATGTCTAACGTCTATATTTTTTCTTCCAATGGTAACTGGTTCAATATGCTGAAATGATTCGATCAACCAAAAAACTGCAACGGTCGAGCACTTTGGTAGATGATAATTTTTAGTGTGCCGTTTTTGGTCTCTTGTTATGATATTTTTAATCTGCTCAGATTTTAGTATACTGGTCATGTTTGGTATGTCGAAAATGATCCTAAACTAATATTTGTGATTTTTCTAAGATTTTCTACTTGAGCACATGGGTATTCCTATCTTCCTAGGATTTTGGAGTTATTGGGAAATCATTACATACATCCTAGAAGTACAACAAGAAAATAAAAATTACATCAAAACCTTTTACACAATATTCAATAAATTTATTTGGCTCTTGATTTCTGTTTGTATTCTTGAAGCTTTCTCCATAAGTTTTTCCTTCATGACACCTTTCTTCATGTATCTTTTCAATGAGATCTCCCTTGAAATTTGCTTCAAAATATATGGACTAAAAACAATTCTCAAATAATCACATTAGCTCAAATTTGTCATTATCAAAATTAAATATCCCAATGTATATTTCCTACACCTTCCACTGCCTTCCCACATTGGAGTCTTGACTTCTACATTAGTTCCCCATGTCCTTCCCCCTCCAATGACCCCTGAATTTGCCAACAGCTTCTTCTTAGTGCCAACCCACAACTCTTGCATTTTAGCCAGAGATATTGCCATAGATAAGCTCGACGGTTGGAAGTACTTGACGTTCAGCCAGATCTCCTCATGTAATCTCCCCACAAAACAGGAGATCAATGACATCTCACTCAGCCTAGAGACTCTGGTAGCCAATAGGTCGAACGCATTCAAGTATTAAGCCACCTTCCCATTTGCTTGAGTTTGAACAATTCCTCAAGTTGCAATTCCCCAAGCCTTGTTATCAGGCCTTCCATAAATTCACCCCAGTTGACTGCCTCCTAAACCTTCCCTTTCTTGAATGTTATGAACCAGTGTGTGTAGGATCAAGAGACTTCTCTATTGGCTTCTCTGGTAGCCAATAGGTCGAACGCATTCAAGTATTAAGCCACCTTCCCATTTGCTTGAGTTTGAACAATTCCTCAAGTTGCAACTCCCCAAGCCTTGCTATCAGGCCTTCCATAAATTCACCCCAGTTGACTGCCTCCTAAACCTTCCCTTTCTTGAATGTTCTGAACCAATGTGTGTAGGATCAAGAGACTTCTCTAGAGGAGATGAATAAAAAAGTTTAGTTAATTTTAAATTTAACTAAATGTTTTTATGTTCTTTGATAATTATAGGAACAAGTATAACAATATAGTTGAAATGACTAAATTAAGCAAGCATAGAATGGAATGAGAGACAATGAGAAAAATATGGATTTTATAGTAGTTCAGTCAACCCTGGCCTAATCCACTCCTCGAGATCCCCTTGAGATTCGACTAAACTAAAAATTTACTTGTTGGTTGATCCCACCATCTCCTTGTACGCCCCTTGCCACTTCTCACAACTCGAGAAGCTAGGAACCTTAATGAAAATGAAACTTAATCACTTGAGTAATTAACTCTTGAAGCCCAATGTAGAATGGAAGTCACAACTCTCTTTTTTCTTTACTCAAGCTTTTGTAGCTTTGGAATGGGATTTTTAGCTCACAAATCACTCTAACTGAGGCACACATAGCAAGACTATCAATGTGTGTCTGCACCAAGGCAATAGGACCTCTATTTATAATAGTTTGATGGTGCCAAATCTATCTCTAATGTCTCTTTAATGATCAGCAACGGATAGTTAAAACGGTAGATTGAAATTTTTTGATTTGTTGTTTTCCCCTGTATGCCCAAACTCACAGCCAATTCAGTATACCAAAATATTTTGGTATGCCGACCAAAATTCTCTGACTAAGTATGTCGAAAATCCTTGGAGTGCCGAATCAAGTGACCGTTGGACCCCTGACTACATTTGCAATTTTCAGTTTACCGAAGAATTTCAATGTACCGAAAACAGCTTGACTTACAGTTTGATTTTACATGAATAATTTACACTTTTACATCAAATAATTTGCTAATACAGATATAAATTGAACATCAAATATTCACGAATATCTTCCTTTGACTTCTACCTTGAGATCCACTTGATTTTGACTTCATGATTCTTCCTTCATGTGTCTTTTTCATGAGATCTTCTTTTGAAGCATGTTTCACAATATATTAACTAAAACATTTGTCAAATAATAATATTAGCATTAATTTTGTCATTATCAAATTGAAGTATATTTCCTACAATATCCTCATTTTTTATGATGACAAAAATATTGAAATTTGTTATTAAACTCCCCCTATCAATAAGCATACATTTTAAAATTTTGATCAATAATCCTCCCCTTTATTATAACCTTTGTAAACTCACACATTTATGACAAAATTTTAATTTCCTCATATTATTTATCATATTTCATATAACTTTTATCCCCTTTTTGTCATGAGCAAAAAGAGAAAGAAAGAAAGACCATGTAAATTATTATTCCAATTTAAAATGTATATTTCCTTAGCATCCAGACAATTTGAGCATCCAAATTCATTATTTCATTCTTATGCCATAAACACATAGAATAATGTAAATGATTAAGAATCATCCATAGAATAACCATAATAGCAAGATTACGTACATGCTATCAAACATAGAGTCATATAACCAAAGATGCATTCAAAAATCAAAATGTCACTTATCAAGACAATCAAAGAGTCATATAACCAAGACACTCATCAAAGCTAACAGAAGCTAGTGATGATCAGAACATGGAGGTGGCGGATAGCCTTGAAGATACTTCAAAATATTAGAATGATAAGCCTCAAATTTATCTTGAGAAGTGTCTAGATTCAATTCTATATTCATTAAACTAAGTGGTCAGCAAATTGATATCCTCTGAAATTTTCTACCGTCGTTCGCATGAAGAGCGATGATTATCCTCTTATTGTTGCTTGATGGCAGCAATGTCAGCTCGAAGGGATTCAATTTGAGCCTTTATTACAGAGTCATCCTTAGATTCTTCAAAACTTTCTTCTTGTTGTGTAGTGACTAGAGCACTTGAGGAAGAAGGTTTGAGACCCTTAAGAGCTTTGGAGTGTTCCAATGCTTATTCCATTTTCTCTATGGCTTAGGAACCTAAAAACTTAGATTTGACAACTAAATTTGGTTCTTTTCCTAAGGGGACTCCATAATGCTCAAAGAGATAAGTGAGTGAGGGACCAAAAAAGAGTTTGGTTTTAACATGAGTCATGCAATGGATCAAAACCCTAGACCAATTGACTTGGATTTTCTTTAAAATAGCATATAGGGCCATACAAGTAAGCTCACTAAGCTCATCGTTATGACCCTTTTTCTGGATGAGATTAGAGGCCACTATATAGGCAATGATCCTAGATTGCTTTGTTAATTGATTGAGCTTATTGAGTTTGAAAGTGTCCTCTTGTTAAGTGATATTGTTTTATTGACTTCCAAATAGAACCAGCCTAATTCATCAAAAAGAAAGAGTGAGATCAAGGCCAATAGATGGAATTTTGAGAAGTTGGCCTATTAAAACCTCATTAAATGGAAGTTCAATTCCTAATAGCAAGGATTCGCAAATGTGTTCAGAAAAGGATAAATTTGCATAGAATTGGAAAACTAAATCAGATAATATTTTGTGTCTCCTATAGATGCAAGGAATGGAACAAACATTTGAATGGCAAATAAAGACTCAATTGCTCCAAATTCATAGAGAAGTACCCATCGTCCAGTGAGGACTTCACGGTTGGCAAATCGATCCCCGTGAGCTTGTAGAGCCTAGTCATCCACAAAAAGGAAGAACTTGTCTAGGACCTCATCGGAAGAGGAGGAATTCACTGGCACTGCCTTCCATTTGGGGTAAGAGGCGATGGACTTCTTAGGCGCCATCGAGCAATGTGGGAAGGGAAAAACATTGGGAAGGAAGAAAATGAAAAATTTTTGGGAAGAGAGGTGGAGATCAAGGGTTTTGGAGGTGACTTGAGGTGAGTATGAGGGCAGTGGAGGTAGAGGAGGCTCGAGGGTGGAAGACCGAAATAATAAAATTTAGGTTAGAACTTAGGTGTATATCATGTGTCTATGACAAAATCGATATACTAAAAATAAATGGTATGCCATTTTTTTCGAATTGAAGGCTCAAAGGAAACAATTTCAGTCAACTGTTCCAAAACAGTATACCAGATCAGGACTTTTGAAAACATTATTTTGGACGACTGAAAGTTTTCGATAGGCCAAAAATTTTTCTATCAGATTCTATTTGGTACTCTGACACATTTCAATACACCCGATCAAGACTTTTGAAAATATTATTTCAGACGATCAAAGATTTTCGGTAGGTCGAAAATCATTTTGTCAGATTCTATTCGGTAGACCGACACATTTTGGTATTCCAAATTAGGCATATTTTCCAAATTTTTTATATTAAGTCCTTAATTTTACAAATTCCTAAATCTCTTTAAATTTTAATGAATTGTTGCTTATTAAGAGGTTTGTAAATATATCAGCCAATTGTTCATTAGTGGGTATAAATTCTAATTTTATAGCATATTTTGTTATATGATCTCTTAAAAAATGATGCCTAACTTCTATGTGCTTTGTCCTAGAGTGATGCATTGGATTTTTGGACAAGTTTATTGTGCTAGTATTATCACATAGAATGGGTGTAGTGCTGAATGTTAAGTTAAAATCCTTCAAGGTCTGCTTCATCCATAATACTTGTGCTCAACAACACCCATCTACAATGTACTCAACTTTAGTGGTAGATAAAGCAACACTATTTTGTTTCTTGTTAAACTAAGATATCAAGGAGTGTCCTATAAATTAACACGTACTACTTGTGTTTTTCTCTATTAGTTTTACATCCAACAAAATCAGCATCACTATAAGTTACAAAATCTAAATTTGAATTACTAGGGAAAAATAATCCAAAGTCTTTAGATCCTAGGAGATGTCTAAAAATCCTTTTAATAGCAACTAAGTGTGATTCCTTAGGAGAGGCTTAATATATTGCACATAAACATACACTAAACATTATATCAGGCCTACTAGTTGTCAAGTATAGTAAGAATCCAATCGTTCCTCTATATCGTTTTTGATCAACATTAACAACATTTTCATCCTTATCTTATTTGGTAGTAGTACTCATTAGTGTTTTTGTAACTTTTGAATTGTCCATGTCAAACATTTTCAATAATACCTTAGTATATTTTCTTGACAAATGAATATTCCTTCTTTCATTTGTTTTATGTGAAAACTAAGGAAATAGTTCAATTCTCCCATCATACTCATTTCAAATTCCTTTTGCATAATGTCTGAAAATTCATCACATAGTTTCTCATTTGTGGAATCAAATATTATATCATCAACATAAATTTGGACCAAAAGAATATTCTCGTCCACTTTCTTAATAAATAAAGTGGTATCAACAATTCCAATAATAAATCCTTTTTCAATTAAGAATTCCTTTAATTTGTCATACTATGCTCTAGGAGCCTGTTTTAATCCATATAATGCTTTATTGAGCTTAAATAAATGATCAGAGTGTATTTCATCCTCAAAACAAGGTTGTAGTTTAACATACACCTCTTCATCAATAACACCAATTAGGAAAGCACTTTTAACGTCCATTTGGAAAAGGTTAAATCTCAAATGACTTACATAAGCAAACAACATCCTAATTGATTCTAATCGAGCTACTGGAGGATATGTTTCATCAAAATTTATTCCTTCCTCTTGACTGTACCTTGAGCAACTAACTTAGCCTTATTTCTAACTACATTTTTCGATTCATCTAATTTATTTCTAAATATCAACTTTGTGCCTATAATTTGATGATTTTCAAGTTTTGAGACAAGTTCCCAAACATTATTCCTTTTAAATTGATTAAGTTCTTCTTGCATGGCAAGTATGCAATACTCATCACTACATGCCTCATCCACATTTTTAAGTTAAATGGAGGACTTGAAGGCATAAGCAGCACAACCATGTTCAAGGCTGGAACGAGTGAGGATTCCCTTGGAAACATCACCAATGATGAGTTCCTTGGAGTGTCAAGGTTTATATTGCCATTCTTTAGAATTATTTCCAATTTTATCCTCTTACTTTTCATTATTTTGGTCATTTTTGTTCTATATTCAAATTTTTGGAGGGGTTTTCAACAATTTCAGGTTCATCATCAATATTAATTGTTTTGGTTATGTTTTCATCAAAATCTACATGCATAGATTCTTCTATAGTTTGGGTTCTTTTATTAAATATTCTATATAACTTGTTTCTTGACGAATAACCGACAAAAATACCTTCATCAGATTTAGAGTGAAATTTGTCCAAAGTATCTTTAGTATTTAAAATAATGCATTTGCATCTAAAAACTTTGAAATATGAAATTCTAGGAGTTCTTCTAGACCAAAGTTCAAAATGAGTTTTGTTCAGAATTGGTCTAAGTAAAACACGATTTAAAATATAATATGATGTATTTACAACTTTGGCCCAAAAATACTTTGATAAATTATTTTTACAAAGCATGGTCTTAGCCATTTCTTGTAATGTTCTATTTTTCTACTCAACTACCCCATTTTGTGGAGGTGCTCTCGGAAAAGAAAAATTGTGTTCAAAACCATTTTCTTCACAAAATTTTCAAAATTATCATTTTCAAATTCTCCTCCATGATCACTTCTTATCTTGATAATTTTCAATTCCTTTTCATTTTGAACCTTCTTATAAGATTTTTGAAACTCATGAAAGGTATCATGCTTATTAGCCAAAAACAAAACCCAAGTGAATCTCGAAAAATTATCAACCAAAACAAAGGCATATCTTTTACCACCAAGACTTAGAGTCCTACTGGGACCAAATAAATCCATATGAATCAGCTCAATTAGTTTAGAAGTGGAGACCATATCTTTGGCTTTAAAAGATGTTTTTGATTGTTTTCCAAATTGACAAGTATCACAGAGTTTATCCTTTTTAAAATCTAATTTGGGCAAACCAACAACACGATTATTTTTAGAAAGTTTGGACAATTGACTCATACTAGTATGGCCCAATCTTCTATGTCATAACCAATTTTTGTCATTTGAAGATACAAGGCACAAATCATCTTTTGAATCATATGAAATATTTATTTTATACATATTGTTTTTCCTTAAGCCTGTAAATATTATTATATTAGAATTAGAATCAAGTATTACACACTCCTTTTTATAAAAGATTACTTTATAGCCCTTATCACATAACTGACTAATACTAATAAGATTGTGTTTTAATCCATCAACTAAAAGAACATTCTCAATGGAAGGATTTTTAGTATTACTGACATTTCTGATCCCAATAATCATTCCTTTGGCATTATCTCCAAAGGTGACAGTTCCATCTTCCTTTGGGGTCAAAGTGCAAAAAAGACTATGATCTCTGATCATGTGTCTTGAACAACCACTAGCAAGTATCCATTTAGATTTTGTCATTTTTGAGCTCCACCTACATCACAAGAAGAAAGTAATGATTTTGGTACCCACATCATTTTCTTGGGTCCAGGTCTGTTAGTTCTTGGGGCCCAGACATTTGTCATTGGCACTTATCTATTTGTGTAATATTTGTGCCTAGATTATCCAGATAAATGTAATTAATGTGAATTATATGTGTAATTTGGATAATTAGTACATTAATGAATAGAATTGTGTTGAACTCCCTCTATTTTGTGACAATTAACTATAATTCTGTGACATCTGGGCCTGATTATCCATTTTTAACTGTAAACCATGTAATTAATTGTAATATTGTATAAATGGTTTATTAATGGATAATCTGTTGTTTCTTGGATGTGTGAGCTTGTGGTTGGCTTGCTATACTCCTGTTTGTGATCTGGGACCAATGTAGAGTCCAATTTAAGGATGCACAGTCGTCTCGATTTACGTGCCCGTTCTTTCCTCTTTTCTTTCTTTCTTTTTCTCCTTCTCTCACTCACGAGCTCACCTCATCCCCGTCTTCTTCCCCTTCATCCTCCACCAGCCCATGCCACCAACGACACTGGCCTGTGCCTTCCCGTCTTCTCCGACGTGATGGGTGGCCAACGTGATGCGGGAGGAGGAGGAGATAAAGAGAGGCAGAGGCGAGTGGAAGAGGAGGGCTGCGACGCGAGAAGGAAGAGGGAGAGGAAGAACATGAATGGTTGATGAAATCAAGAATGGTTTGTGGGGTTTGGAAGTAGACTCGAGGGTCTACACCCTATGATTTATTGGTAGTTTTTGATGTGTGTTTGGGAGGTCCGATTGAGGATCCCACTTTTGGCAATTTCGTCGACCGAAACAGGGGAATGCCCTGGTTGCGGGGGATTCGGTATACCGAAATCCTGACAGATTAAGCCAGGATACCTAGTTTCGGTAGGCCGAAATCACCCGATCGACCGAATCAGGGATTTTCGGTATACCGAACCAGGTTTCGATCTGTCGATTTTAACCTGGCCCTGATATACATAAATGTGAATATAAATGAAGGATAAATGGATTAAAAAGTATGTAAAGTATGTGTTAGTGACGTTTTCCCCATGTAGATGACATGGAGGAATATAGAACCTAAATAAGTGGATTTGGGCATGGTTTGGGTTTTAGACCCTATAAATGAATAAAATGGTTGATTTTGTGTGGTTTTGGGCATGAGACCTAATTGTGATTTTAAAAATACATGGTTTTTTTTCATGAATTGAGTTGGGACCCTAGTGGAGGGTCAAGTATTGCATGGAAACAGATTCCTGCAATGAAAAAGAATGAAAATGGAAAATGGTTTGAAAAGGAAAGTTTAAATAGTTTTGAAAAGAAACACTAATAATGTGTTAAGGAAACCACGGGGGTTGGTGTCGACAATGTGGTAGGAGTATGAGGCTCCAATGGAACCAGTTGCCAAACATGACTGTGGTTGCCGAGCTTGAGACGGTGTAGGCTAAGCTTGGGTTGCTGAACCTAGTTGTTCAGGTCACTGAGCTCGTGACGGTGTAGGATGAGCCTCGGTTATTGAACCTAATTGTTCGGGTCACCGACGATGTAGGCCAAGCCTAGGTCATTGAACCTAGTTGTTCGGGTCACCGATGGGGCGTCAGATAAAGACGTATCCCTGTGCATATATGAAAGAGATTGAGGCCAGTTGGCAGGGGCGGTGGTATCCCGCAAGGGAAATTTCACCGCGGCAGTGCAGGGAGGTAGGGGAAATGATATCCTTGCCTACTGCTTGTGTTCCTGGTTACCCCTAATCAAGGTAACATCAGTAAAGAAAAGTAGAAATGAACAAGAAAAGAATGTGATTTTGAGAAATAAAAGGAAATGTGGTTTGGCTGGGATTGGACTTATGGATGGTCCTAGAATCCTGGAATAAAATAATCACTTTGTTTTAACCAATTACCAGCCTGTATTTATGATTGTGTTTTAGGCTAGATCTGATCGGGAATGTGGATTTCTCAGAGAATGAGAGAGCTTTTGAAAAGGGTAAAAAGTAAGTAAAGATGAGTTTTGAAAAGGAACATGGTTTTGGAAATGATTTCCAAAAATTTTAAAAGAAAAAGGAAAAGTGAGTTTTGAAGAGAGTACGACCGTGGGAACAGATTCCCAAATGATTTCAAAAGAAAGGACAATGATGTTTTAAATGGGATTTTCAAAGAAAACTAAGTTTTATAAATAGAAAGTTGTTTTTTTTTGGCTTTTCGCTGGATTTCAGTATTTGTATGTTTGGAGCATGTACTGGATGACTTAGATGTCACTCACGTGCTTGTTTGGTTTTCAGGTACAGATTTAGTGCAGTCGAGTTCCGGTACCAGAGTCAGACCATTTAGCCGCACATTGTTTCCTGGAGGTGAGCTGTGACATCTGAGCCTGACTATCCATTTTCATTTATAAACCATGTAATTAATTGCAATATTGTATAAATGGTTTATTAATGGATAATCTGTTATTTCTTGGATGTGTGAGCTTGTGGTTGGCTTTATGTGCACCTGCTTGTGATTTGGGACCAATGAGGAGTCCGATTTGAGGATGCATAGTCGCCTTGATTTACGTGCCCGTTCTTTCCTCTTTTCTTCCTTTCTTTCTTTTTTTCTCCTTCTCGCACTCACGAGCTCACCACACATGCGTCTTCTTCCCCCTCACCCTACGCAACCCGTGCCACCACCAACCAGCGACCCGTGCCTCGCCGTCACCTCCGACGCGATGGGTGGCTGGCGTGATGCGCGAGGAGAAGGAGATAAGAGAGGCAGAGGCGAGTGAAAAAGGTGAGCTGCGACGAGAGGAGGAAGATGGAGAGGTAGAACGACGTGCGCACAACCGAGGAAGAGGTGGGAGCTGCTCGTGTGATCTGCCAATGGAGGAGGCTGCGCCGGGGCGCAAGGAGGCTCGCCGGAGTGTGGGAAGGATCGCTGGGGCGCCATCAGAGGTACGCGACCCCAGTTCCTTCCTCATTTCGCCGCTATTCGGGTAATGAGTAAATGGCATGTAAATGGCAAAACATGCATGTAAAATTGTAGAAAAATAAGGAAAAGGATGAGAATGAGTTGTATTGCATGAAAATACAGAAATCATGCGATTAGGATGAAAATATGTGGGATTGAATGTATTTTGAGGGTGTAAGCTATAGTAGGTTTCACTGAGCTCTTCCCTTTTGTGATTTTTGTATGAATCACTTAGTTGATGGATTAAGGAATAGTTTGAGGGGTTTTGAAGCAGACTCAAGGGTCTACACCCCATGATTTATTGATGATTTATGATTGGTGTTTGGGGGGTCCGATCGGGACTCCCACATTAGGCGATTTTTCACCGCTAGAAATAGGGGTGTGCCAGGTCTGCGAGGAATTTGGTATGCCGAATTTAATCGGTATGTAGAAATCCTGATAGATTGTGCTAGGATCCCTGGTTTCGGCAGACCGAAATAGAGGATTTCGGTATACCGAATTAGTAACTTTCGGTATACCGAATTTGCATTCGGTCTATCGATTTCACCCCCTGGCCTATGTGAATTAATGGGCATAAATGATGGAAATAAAAGGTTTTAAATGGACATTAAGCATATCTTAATGGTGTTTTCCCATGAAAATGTCATGGAGGAATACGAAACCCAAATAGGTGGATTTGGGTATGGTTTTGGGTTTAGACCCTGTAAATGAACAAAATGGCTGATTATGCATGGTTTTTTGGCATGAGACCCAATTTACGATTTTAAGCATGGTTTTCATGACTTGAGTTGGGACCCTAGTGGAGGGTCAAGTATTGCATGGAAATAGAATCCTGCAATGGAAAAGAATGAAAATGGAAATGGTTTTGAAAAGAAAAGTTTAAAGAGTTTTGAATGAAACACTAATAATGTGTTAAGAAACCACGGGGGTTGGTGTCGACAATGCGGTAGGAGTATGAGGCTCTAATGAAACCGATTGCCAGACACGACTGTGGTTTCCGAGCTTGAGATGGTGTAGGCTGAGCCTGGGTCATTGGACCTAGTTGTTCGGGTCACCGAGCTCGTGACGGTGTAAGCTGAGCCTAGTTGTTTGGGTCACCGACGATGTAGGCTGAGCCTAGGTCATTGGACCTAGTTGTTCGGGTCACCGATGGGGCGTCAGACAAAGACGTATCCCCGTGCATATATGAAAGGAATTGAGGCCGGTTGGCCAGGGCAATGACATCCAGCAAGGGGAATTTCACCACGATAGTGCAGGAAGGTAGGGGAAAGGATGTCCTCGCCTACTACTTGTGCGCCTGGTTACCCCTGATCAAGGTAACAATAGTAAAGAAAAGTAGAAATGAGTAAAGAAAAAGAAATGTGAATTGATCAGGACTGGACTTATGAAATAGT
>JAMKQA010034086.1:0-27850 GCA_024699735.1 Posidonia australis | reverse complement strand
GATTTTGAGTTAATTATGGTTTTTTGGGTTTAATTAGGGTTTTTTGGATTAATTAAGGTTTTGAATTTTTATTAATTAAGGTTTTTAATGGATTTTCACTTTAATTAGGGTTTTTACTTATTTATTTGGATTTTTAATTTCTTTTCGCTTGATTAGGGTTTAAAAATTCGATTAATTAGGGTTTTATTGGATTTTAGGTTGATTTAAGTGGGTTTTAAGTGGATTAGGTTTTTGTTGGATTTTAGGTGGATTTTAGCTGGATTAAGTGTTTTATTTGTTTTTTAATGGATTTTAAGTTGGGTTAAGTGTTTTATTTGTTTTTCAGTGGATTTTAATGAGGTGGTGTTTTACTAGGTCAGGTGGGCTAGTGTTGGTCTGATTGGGACATGTGTGGACTAGGATTTTGGTGGTCGCAACTAGAGCATCAACTGGAGGAGCCTGCTGCCAAATGAGCTCAAAATTTGGGGTGTCTACATGTGTAAAACCCTTAAAAGACCAAAAAAAAAGCTTTTGTTGTTGTTGCAGGCTCACCTCATTTCTTCTTTCCAAAAAAGACCTAAATAACAAAAAAAACAAATATGACAAAAACAACAAAAACATGCCCTTCCCTTTTGTTGGTTTTTGATTTTTATGTTTTCTTAAAAACAAAAATCCATAAAAATTACAAAATGCACATAAATCCAAAAATATGTTTTCTTTCTAAAAATCCAAAAAAAACCCACAAAAATTTGAAAATCCTAAAAACCCAACTTTGGCCAATAAGCAGCACTAGGTAGATGCCAAGTATTGATGATTCGAAGAGCACTCACTTGAGTAATGCCATCTCACCGCATGTGGCCAAATGAGTGTGACCTAGATCAAATCAACACCTCCAATTGCAACATAAGATTTGCCATTAGCATCAGCAAAAGGGCCTTGCCCTACCCTTTTAGTGCAACAGCACAGTCAAATCCCTTGTGCAAGCAACAACTCTACCTCCTTGGCAAGGTAAGATGCAAATATGATCACTCATGAGGGGAAAAGAAATATCACTCCAAGGGCGTCAAAAGTGGTAGTTAGTCCCTGATGAGTTAAAATGGAGGCTAAAAAGTTACATTCAATGCTTCTACCACTCACTTGCAACAAAATGCTATACTCTACAAAGCCAGGGCCTCACATGGAGCCACTCCATGAGAGTGAGAATGAGAGCCACCAACCACAACCTATCATGGCATTGCTCGAGGATTTAAGAATCTCTTGTATCGGGAAGTGCAAAAGCATCCTCCCATCAATCTGTTGCTTTAAATATGAAGCCACCAAAAACATTACAGCCACATTGATAATCTAACTTCCCTTCTCTCTATTTTCAAAAACTGTGGCCAAGGATGAGCACTTTTGAAAACCTAGCATCATCGTCTTTGCAAAGCCCTCTCTCAAATTCTCTGCATTTTTACCTATTTTGGCCACACACTGAGTTGGGCGGTCTGTGATGACCTGCATACTTGCCCTCCTTGACAGAACATCACATGCCTAGTCTGAGACCATTGCACGTCCATGAAGGGCACTTGACATTTCTACAGTAGCTAACGAACTCTCGAGAACCATCTTCTTTGTTGTGCAGAATAAATCGCTGATCGCCTGTCATACCTCTATGGCAGCTCACCTCGATAGAAGGGGCTTCCTTTTATGTCCTTTCTGGTATCTTCCAGTATGTCCTCTGGTTCCATGTTAGCATCATCCGCCTCTTGATACTAGGGGCACGTCAACTGCCCATTTGGTATCCCCAGTTAGATACCAAGGGCATGTCGACTACCTTGTGGTATCTTTCTTTTTGACGCAATGTAGGTTGTGGTATGCCCTATGGTGTGCATAGGAGGCCTTCATGAATCAAATGCACAGCATAACTGCAATAAACCCTAGCAAGGCACAAGAGCACATCAAATAGCAAAACTAGCCTTGACATATGACAAAGCAACAAAATACTCTCAATGGGTTGCACAATGCATCAACTCACATCGCTGGCACTAGAAATAGAGCAAAGATCTAGGATGCCACAGCCTTACGACCAGGTATGTAATCCAACTTGCTCTTGTCCTGGTAAGCCTTTTCTAGATCTTCATTCTGGTCAAACAAAGTCGAGTTAGCCCCTCCCTCTCGTGAATTCATTTCAGGTGAACGACGTCCTTGCAAGCCTTTTTTGGATCTTCATTCTGATCGGTCAAAGTCTAGTAGTGTAACACCCTAGTACAAAAACTACCCAAATAACTAATAAAATATATTTTAATTAAAATAAACAATTAACTACAACTTGTGTGCAACAAATGTGGCTCCAAAAGCTACACTACAACGGAACTGCACCTCCAACTAAGCACTTGAGGCAAACAATTAAAAACCACGCGTGAGTGACATCAATGTCACCTAGTATGTGCCCCAACTGAAAATAGTTGAAAAACCCTACGCAACTACAAAAGTGTGAGGAAACCACAAAACATCGAGAAGCCAACAAATTTAAATAGAGAATTATTCATAAAACATGTTCTTTTTCAAAACTTTCTTTTCTTTTCTCTTTTCAAATCTCATGCACACTTGCAAACACTTTATGCATTTCAAGAAATCATTTCCTTCTAGTGTCCAACCCAAAACACACTTCTATTCATATTTCAAATCACAATAAAACCATGGCTAAAAACTAGCACAAATCTCAAATCTCAGTCCATACCCAAAACCTGTCGTATCACCCTGGCCACAGGTGACCGACCTGGTCACAAGCAGTTGGTGAAGCTCTATCCCTATCTACACTGCAATGTCGTGGTGAACCACCTCGTACAAGAGTTCAACCACCCCGACTGCAGCCTCAAAGTAGTGTATCCTCTCTAGTACAAATACGAGGTGCGCCCTCATGACGTCCTTGGTGTTTGAGCACTTGGGGACTCTAACCCCAGACCTGACGAGCGCGGGCACTAAGGGTAGTCCTAGTCTACGATACCTTGGGTCCTACAGTACCACCACAGTCTTGAGGCTTTCTCCTCAGATCGAAACTTGACAACCACAACCTAGGACACGTCCCTGACTATTCATAGGTCTCACTACCCCTTGTCGGCAAGCTTAATAAGCCTAAATGTGGTTCCTACAAATCTCAAAATTTTCTTTAAAAGCATATGCACTTTTCCTTTGCAAATCTCTTTTCAGAATCATTCCTCAAAAATCATTCCACATTTCATTTACACCAATTATGGTTCTTAATAACCAATATTAATCCATTTATGGGCTCACAATCATTTTCAAATATTTCCTATTTAATATAGGGGTTTATCATTCCACATTTCTTTTCACGTATTTACACGCATTTAATTCACAAATTTTACCACATTACTCATTTTCATGCATTTCATATTTTTATCAACATTTTATTCTCAAAAAAAGCCACTAAAAATGAGATCTGTGTCCATTGAACACAACTGGGCACGTTGGCATTCCTCGCCGGTAGTTCCTACTAGCAAGTTTTGCCACTGAAAGCCGCTAAGAACCTGCACTAGGTGGATCTACCACCTAAACGTGCAAAGACATTTGCAAAAAGACCAAAACGCAGGAAACTTGAACCCATTCTCTATAAACCTTGAAATATGCATGGAAACTCAACCAAAAACATGTCTCCACATACAGGGCATGAAAACACACTCTCCAGAGCATATAAAACACATTTACAGCGAGAAATCCATATGAACATCATTTAATTCCAATATCTATCCATTTATCTCAATTTTGCATAAAATCTCCAAAAACAACACACAGGCATAACATGGCAATCTCTTCATTGGACTAAATCCCAAGCATGCTCTTCTGCATGTTTTAATCAACATATGGTATGTTCTTGTGACATCTGGGCCTAATTATCCATTTTTAACTATAAACCATGTAATTAATTGTAATATTGCTTAAATGGTTTATTAATGGATAATCTGTTGATTTTGGTTGTGTGAGCTTGTGGTTGGCTTTCAGTGCACCTATTTGTGACCTGGGACCAATATGGAGTCCTGTTTGAGGATGCACAGTCGCCTCGATTTGCGTGCCTGTCTTTCTTCCTTTCTTTTTCTCCTTTCTTTTCCTATCCTCTCACGAGCCCGCACCATTTCCGTCTCCTTCCTTCCCTTCTCCGACCTGTGCCACCAACGATGCCAGTCCATACCTCGCCGTCTCTTCCGACGCGACTCGAGTGGGAAAGAGGATAAAGGGAGGTTGAGGCGTGCGAGAGAGGAGAAGGTGACCGAGAGAGGAGAAGAGAAAGAGGAGCGGGCGCAACCGAGGAGGTGGTGTGAGCCGCTCGTGGTGTTCCACCGACGCGAGGAGACTTCGCCAGGGCACGAGGAGACTTGCCAGAGTGTGGTAATGGTCGCTGGAGGGCTGAGCCAGGTACGCAACCCCTTCCCCTCCCTCTGTTTAGCTTTTTGTTAACAGTAGGTTAATGGCATGAAACATAATCAAGATAATGCATGAAAAATTGTGGAAAAATCATGAAATGAGTAGGAATGTGTTGTATAGCATGAGAATATAGATATCATGCGGTTAGGATTGGTATTTGTGGGGGGAAAAGCATTTTGGGGTTGAAAGCTACAGTAGCCGTTCTTGAGCCCCTTCCCCTTATGATTTTCGTATGAACTGTGTGGTGGATGAAATCATGAATGGTTTGTGGGGTTTTGAAGTAGACTCAAGGGTCTACATCTATGATTTACTTGTAATTTATGATGGATGTTTGGGGGGTCCGATCAAGACTCCTACCTTGGGCGATTTCTGCCATTCAGAACAGGGGAGGTGCCCTGGTTTCGGGCGATTCGGCATGCCGAATTGGATTCAACATACCGAATCTCTGTCAGTTTAGCTAGATACCTAATATCAGCAGACTGAAAACACCCGGTCGACCGATTCAGGGGTTTTTGGTATACCAAAAATATTCGGTATACCAAACCAGGGATCTTCGGTATACCGATCTGGAGATTCAGTCTGCCGATTCTCCCCTGAACCTGGTATGTATTGATGTGGTTTTAAATGAATAGAAAAAAATGATTTTAAAGGTATCATGAGCTTATGTGAATGATGTTTCCCCATGTATTGACATGGAGGAATGTGGAACCCAAACAATGGATTTGGGTTTGGTTTTGGGGTTTTAGACTCTATAAATGAATGAAAAGATGGTTTTATGTGGTTTCGGGCATGAGACCCAATTTATGATTGTAAAGCATGGTTTTCATGATTTGAGTTGGGACCCCAGTGGAGGGTCGAGTGTTGCAAGGAGACAGAGTCCTGCAATGAAAAGAATGGAATGAAATGGAAATGGTTTTGAAAGAAAATTCAAAGAGTTTTGAAATGGAACACTAATAATGTGGTTGCCGAGCTCATAGCGGTGTAGGCTAAGCCTGGGTCATTGGACCTAGTTGTTCGGGTCATCGAGCTCGTAGCGGTGTAGGCTTAGGTTGGGCTTTTGAGCCTAGTTGTTCAGGTCACCGATGGTGTAAGCTGAGCCTGGGTCATTGGACCTAGTTGTTCAGGTCACCGACTAGGGCATCAGACAGAGACGTATCCCCGTGCACATATGAGAAATGAAATTAAGGCCAGTTGGCCAAGGCGGTGACAGCTCGCTCAAGAAATCTCACTACGGTAGTGCAGGAAGGCAGGGGAAGGATGTCCTCGCCTACTGCTTGTGTGCCTGGTTACCCCTGATCAAGGTAACATCAGTAAAGGAAAGTGGAAATGAATAATGGAAAAGAAATGTGATTTGGTCAGGATTGGACTAATGAAATAGCCCAAAAAAATCCTGAAATAAAATAATGATGATGTTTTACCAGTTGCTAGCCTGTATTTATGATTTGGTTTTGAGCCCGTGAGGCACTATGTTTTAGGTTGGATCTGGTCAGCGATGTGGATTTGAAGACGAGATTTTGGGAAGAGATCCCAAGTGTTGAAAGATATGTTTTGGAAAATAAAATCCAAAAGTTTTAAAAGAAAATGCAAAGGTGTGGTTTTCAAAGAAAAAGTTGTTTTGCAATGAATTTCCAAATGTTTTGAGGAAAGAAAAGGAAACATGGCTTTTGAAAAAGCATGGATTTGAAATTGAATTCCCAAAATGATTTTCCTGTAAAAGAAAAGAGGATTTTCTTAAAAAAAAAAAAAAACCAAATTTTGAGAAATAAAGAAATGAGTTTTTATGGTTTTGCCGAGATTTTTGTGGTTTGTGTGTTTGGGGCGTGTACTGGGTGACTTAGATGTCACTCACGCGTGCTTATTTGGTTTTCAGGAGCAGACTGCGTGCAGCCGAGTTTCGGTGCAGGAGTTGGAGCTTCTAGCCGCACATTGTGATCCTGAAGGTGAGCCTTAGTTACAGTTATTTGAAGTGTAATTATGCTTGATACTAAGTTTTGGTAGCGTGCCCGGGATCGGGGCATTACAGTTCTCAAGAGGAAAAAATGAAGGGGAGTGTACTCAGTGAGGATCGTCAACGAAAGCTAACTCTAGCAAGTTCTCCAATGACCTCTCCCGGTGACCCCACGACGCCAATGACGTGCTCCGCCTCCTGGTCGTGTTCTCCTACGATGGTGGGCTCTGACGACTATGGAAATCTGACAGATCACCTTACCCCTCACCCTCAGTTCTCACTTGCTCCCTGCTCTCTTTCGTTTTCTCCCTCCCAACTCCTTCTATCTTTCTCACGCAGGGGATGATGGCGTGTTTTAAACACCAACTCATACGCATGGTCAAAGAAGGACATGGGTGTAGACAATAGTGGCAGAACTAGTAGCTCATCTGCTGCCAATTAGCAATGCAACGGAAGACGCGGGGCATAGGCGGTGTTCACTGTTTGCATTCTAATATGCTACTGTTCACACACCGTGACGACAAATATCGCCACTAACAGACTTCCCTACCTGCTATATGTGCCAACTATATCCACTTGGAACACTCGCCACCAATACTCGTGTGTTATACTCGCATGACCCTTATTTTAGGGGACATTAGAGAAAAAAAGAGCTTAACTCATGTAAGCCATTCACAAACACAACACACATCCCCATAAACATAGGAAATAAAATTCTAGAGCACACACACCAATACTCATTCTCATTATCAAATTATATAGTCTCTGGTACAAATCCTGGATATTACATCCTACCCCCCCTTAAATGAATTTTGTCCCCAAAATACGCTAATAAAACAAATGGAGGTATTGGGACTGCATGTTCACCTCTCATTCCCAAGTAGCCTCCTCCATACTGTGGTGCTACTACTAAATTAGCACAAGGGGGATCACCTTGTTTCTGAGAACATATTCTTTTCTATCAAGTATCCTCACAGCGTCCTCAACCATGGACAAATCCTACTGCAACTCTCCTAGATGAACTGGAATCACCTAGGAAGCATCGGTCAAACACTTTCTCAACATCGAGATGTAGAACACACTGTGCACGATTGAAAGCTCTGCAGGCAAGTCCAACCCGTAGGCAACTTCTCCAACCCTCTTGAAGATCCGATAGGGTTCAATGTAGCGAGGACTCAACTTTCTTTGCTTTCCAAACCTTGCCACGCCTTTCATTGGTGACACCTTTAGGAAGACGAAGTCTCTAATCTCAAATTCCAAATGTCTACACCTCTGATCAGCAAAACTCTTCTGTCTGTTCAATGCAGTTGCTAGTCTCTTTCTAATCAGATCCACTTTATCTGCATACTACTACACAATCTCTGGACCCACTAGCCATCTCTTGCCTACTTCGTCCTAGCATGTAGGTGTCCTACAGGGTATCCTATACAGTGCCCTATATGGTGCCACACCGATGCTGGAGTGATAGCTATTGTTGTAGGTGAATTCAACCAATGGCAAATGCTCCTCCCAATTCCCTCTGAAGTCCAAAGTGCAGGCCCTCAACATATCTTCCAAAGTCTAGATAGCCCTCTCGGTTTGCCCATCTGTTTGAGGGTGGAAGGCTATGCTGTAATGCAGAATGGTGCCAAAAGCCTCTTGTAATGCCTCCTAGAATTTAGATGTGAACCTGGTGTCTCTATCAGATATAATGGACATCGGAACCCCATGTAGTCAGACTATCTCAGCCACATACAATTCTACCAATTGAGCTAATGGGAGATTCACCCTTATGGGTAAGAAATATGCTAACTTTGTGAGACGATCCACAATCAACCAGATGGTGTCGTTCTTTCTCCTAGTCTTGGACAATCCTATTATAAAGTCCATTGATACATGCTTCCATTTCCAAACAGGAATATTCAGAGGTTGCAGCATCCCCCCAGTCATTTGGTGCTCGATCTTGACCATTTGGCAGGTTTCACACCTCATCACATGCTTAGTTATCTCTTTCTTTATTCCAAGCCACCAGAAATTTCTTTTCAGATCCTTGTACATCTTGGTACTCCCTAGATGAATCATATACTTGGACCACTGGGCTTCATCTAGCAGTCTCTGCTTTACTTCCTCTATTTGAGGCACATATAGGCGCAGATCATATCTAAGTCTTCCATCTACACCAACGGAGAAGTGAGGCACCTCTCCTTCCCCAAGTTTTGCCTAAGTCTCTCAAAAGGGTCTAGTTGCTGAGTAGTCACAATAGCCTTCAATAATCTTGGACAAATAGACATATTTGCCACCCAAACTCCAACAAGTCCTTGAGATTGTCTCCAAGGTCTGCACTCAATCAAATCTTCTATTATATGCCATTCCTTGATCATCAAACTGGCCATCGTGTGAGTGTGCCTACTCAGGGCATCAGCAACTATATTAGCATTCCTAGGATGATACGACAGGCTAAAGTCATAGTCCTTGAGGTATTCTATCCATCTCCTTTGTCTCAAATACTAGAGATGTGACCAGACGGGTCTTCAATTCATTGAAGTTTTTTTCACACTGCCAATCCCAAATAAATGGAATCTCTTTCTAAGTTAATTTGGTCATAGGTGTTGCAATTTTTGAGAAATCTTGTATGAATCTTCTGTAATATCCGGTCAAGCCCAAGAAACTTTTGATCTCTGTCACAATTTTAGGCCTGTCCTAGCTGCTGACTGCCTCAACTTTGGTTGGATCCAATTTAATTCCCTCACCTTAAATGATATGGCCAAGAAATATGACTTCCAACCAAAACTCACATTTTGAGAACTTTGCATAGAGTTGGTGTTGTCTAACAGTCTCTAACACAGTTCGCAAATGTATCTAGTGAGTCCACGCATCATGGGAACATACCTTCACGTTATCAACAAATACCACAACAAACTGATCCAGGTAGGGTCTAAATATTCTATTCATTAGATCCCTAAAAGCAGCTGGTACATTTATTAACTCGAATGGCATAACCAAAAACTCATATTTGTCATATCGGGTATGAAAAGTTGCCTTGTACACATCGATCTCCCAGATCTGTAGTTGGTGATATCCTGATCTCAAATCAATCTTTGAGAAGACTGAAGTCCCTTGAAACTGATCAAACAAGTCATCAATCTTGGGCAAAGGGTATTTGTTCTTGACTGTGATCTAGTTCAGCATCCAATAATCAATGCAGAAACAAAATGAACCATCCTTCTTCTTGACGAGCAGCACTGGTGCACCCCAAGTTGACACACTCAGTCTAATGAATCCTCTATCTAGTGGCTCCTGAAGTTGACTCTTGAGCTTCCTTAGTGGCACCATCTTGTAAGGGGTCCTCGAGATAGAACTAGATCCTGGCACCAGATCAATCTGGAACTCAACATCTTTGTGTGGTAGCATTCTAGGCAAGTCTTCTTGGAAAACATTAGGATATTCTTGAACCACTGGTATATCCAGTAGAAGAAGAAGACACTGTCACATTGGCCAGATATCCCATGCAACCTCTAGATAGGTGGCGGTAGGCTTTGATTGTAGAAATTATCTTCTTCTATTCTCCTGGTCTGATTCCTTGCACCACACAACATTCCTGGCTCAGACACTTTGCCAGAACTCTTCTCTTTGCACAGTTGATCATAGCTTAATGTTGTGTTAGCTAGTTCATCCCCAAAATAATATTATATTCCTGCATATCCATCAATATCAAATTGTCCCAGATGTCCTAGTCTCTCAACCTCATATTAACTGACCACAGATATTTCCATGCTAGGCTGTGGTCTCCTAGTGAGGTCACCACATCAAGATGAAAAGCCAATCTAGCAGGTCTGTCCCCAATCTCTACAGCAAATGACTCAGAGATAAAAGAAAAAGAACCCCTCAACTCGAACAAAACTCTAGCCATGTGGTCAACCACAAGAAAAGAACCTAATCTTCATATCATAATACCCATCATCATCAATAACATCATAGGGAAGAGTACCAGATACATCATAATAAAGGAAAGATCATAGTACATAACATATTACTGCTTCGTACCCTCAACAACGTCCCTAGAAGGACAAGCATTAGGAGCAATATGGAAAACACTCGCCCCTTGGTTTGCTGATGGGGTGTGTCTCTGGTTGACTTCAAAGAATCAGGGAAATTTCGCTAAATATGTCCTGTCATTCTACAATTGTAGCAGACCACCTTTTCTAGATTCCTCTGTTGATGGTAACACTGTACTGCTACATGCCTTATGCGCCCACAGACAAAGTAGGATTTCTTCTTCTCTATGCCAGTACTCGAACCAACTTGGTTGTATCCAGCGCCTCCTCCCCCAACCACTGACTTGGCATGCTCCTTCCTTTTCTTCCCTGAGCTCCCAGAACTGCTAGAGCTCTGCTTCCCTGACGAGAAAGATCGTGGAGCAAATGCCTTTCCCTTGCCCTTGGGGTGATCTTCCAGAAACAACTTGCAATCCTCCTCATAGTGGGCTTCCAATTCCACTACCTTTGTCAATGTGGGATATTCGTAGCCTAGGACTCTCGACCTAAGTGCCGGAGTCAATCCATTCATGAACCTCTTGGCTCCATATTTCTCTGTATCAAATGTTTGGGAGAATTGCTCTAATCTTGCTTCAGATTTCTGAATTCTCTATTCAGTCAATCCCTTTCATACTCTAGAAAGTACTTATCGTAGAAAGCTTCTCATAATTCCTCCCATGAGATCATCAACAGATCAGCATTTGGGAATCTCATGTGGTTGGTGGCTCTCCGTCATTGGTCGATGTCTCCCTCGCACTGAAAGGTAGCCAATCTGACCCACTTCTAAACTAGACACTCCATGCCCTCCAAGATCTTCTCATCCTCAAGTAGCCAGGCCTCACAATCTTATGGCTTGCCCTTGCCATCAATAGTCGGTGGGCTGAATTGGCGGAACTACTTAAGCCAGGGATCTACCTTGGTCCCATCTGTATTGTTCCTGCTGAAGGTTTAAGCAAATCCCTACATCATATGGCTCTACTTCTATCGAATACCTCCCTAACCGCTGCCCTGCTCCTCTCTAGAACTCACTGTGGGAGTCCTACTTCTGCCTCAACCTCAAGGCGACATCTTGCTACCACCATAAACAAACAAACAAACAAATCAAGTGCTATGATTCATGCTATTATGTAGTTCAATTAAAGCCACAGTGTCGGACACCCTAAGCTGGTTCACTTAGTGAACCTAAGCTCTTATACCACTCTATAACATCCTAACGCTACATAATAGTACAAAAACTATCCAAATAACTAATAAATATAATTTAATTGAAATGGACAATTAAATAATTAAACAATTACCTACTCAAACCTGTGTGCGGTAATTGTGGCTCCGAAAGCTACAACAGAATGGAACTACACCTCTAAATAAGCGCCTGAGGCAAACAATTAAAAACCATGTGTGAGTGATATCAATGACACCTAGTACGTGCTCCAAACCGAAAATAGCAGAAAAACCCAACATAATTAAAAAAGTGCGAGGAAACCACAAAACACCGAGAAACTAACAAATTTAAATAGAGAATTATTCATAAAACATGCTCTTTTTCAAAACTTTCTTTTCTTTTCTCTTTTCAAATCTCATGCCCATTTGCAAACACTTTATGCATTTTAGGAAATCTTTTCTTTCTAATGTCCATCCCTGTAACGCCCTACATTTTCCACAATAATTAAAATAAATTAAATTACAAGAAAATTAAAGCCAAACAAAAAATATCTAACTACTAGGAACCTGTGTGTGCGGTTAGGAAACTCCAAACTATATGCACTACGCTAAACTCTTGCATGCCTGCACTTGCAAACCAAAAACACAAGAAAAACACATGAGCGACAGAAGTCACCAAGTACGCACCCCAGGAAAACCAAAGAAACTGAAACATAATTAATTTTCTTTTAAAATTCATTTCGCAAACCATTTCTCACAACCTCACAAACCAGGCCCACACCGACAAAACCACAACCAGGGCTCTACTAGCCCAAAACCACAAGCAAAGGCCCACAATGGCCAAAACCACACATAGTGAGTCGAGAAGTCCGACACCAAGCAACCAAACTCTGGCCACACGCAGTCCACCAAAAAGCAACCATAACGTTCTGCACTGCCATGGTGACGGCCACCCAGTTTAGGAGCGTTCACCTTCCCACTATTCTTCCTCTCTAGAGAACCCTCAAAAAGCCAACCCCCTTAGGAAGGTTGTCTTGTCTCTCAAGACGCTATCAGCTATGGGGCACGTGACCTACCAGCACTGGCCACCACAGGGTATGCCTCCTCACGATGTCCACCACACACGGTGCTCAGGAGGGAGTGTCATATCTCCACACGCGACGACACCTGAGCCTCAGTACTCACAGCGACAGTAGGAGTATCATACCTCCCCGTCATGCTACAAGACACATCAACCCGTAGACCACAACCCTAGCCTCGAGACGACAATCAAGGAGTCTCATACCTTCAGAACCCGACGTCCCTCAGCCTCAGGTATCTCAGCCCCTAACCTCGACCACGGTGTTGCGCCCGACCACCCCAGAATGTCATCACATTCCCTAGTCCAGACGACACGATCTCACACTATCTCAGCTTGCACATAGAAAACTAGAAAAACCATTTTCCAAATCTACCAACTCATCTATTTGAAATCAATTTCAAATCATTTTCGTATCTTTGAAACCTCGGCAAAATGGTGCATCGAGTGTCTCGAGGGACCACCACTGACAACGCACAATCCCATCTCAAAGGGACAATACAAACCAATCTAGAAAACCCATGGAAATCATATTTTACAAAAGCATTTGGGCCAAGATTCGGCATGCCGTAACAGGTTAGATATGCCAAAAACCCCTAGTTTGGTAGACCAATTTGGGTCGATCGACCGAATCGGGTCAACGGTCAACACTCATGCCAAAATCGATGTACTGAAAATGGTTCAGTCAACTGAAATCTTCTGATTCAGGCGACCATTCAAAATCAAACGATCGAATTACGACCATAGGACATAATCTGACAGAAAAATGGCATACCGAAATGGTTCGGTATGCCGAATTCTGTGAAAAACAGAAAACGGTCCAAACCCTACATTTCAAACTCACCCAAATGGGGGAGCTCCAATTGGACCCTCCAAACAAACACCAAAAATCTCACATAAAACATCAGATGTAGACCCTCGAGTGTACTGCAAACCCCAACAAACAAAACCAAAATCCATTCACTATGCATCAAGATATAAAATCGCAAAGGCATAAGGGTCAAAACGACCAAAAACACAACCATCGGCATAAATGCCCATAAATCCACCATAAATTCTCATAAATTCACAACAAATTCTAGGAATGTAAATTTACCTAGATTTCATGCAATCTTATCAATTTCTACCATTTTCATGCTCTCTATTACAAGGGTTGGAGATGCGTACCTGAGAAACACACGTCGACGATCGTTCGGCCGACTCTGCTGGCCACGACCCTTGCCGGGGCACACACAACCACAGGGGCACACCTCCCGAGCTTCACACGCCGCCATGAGCCACCACACGCCTCTGTCATCCCTTAAGCACAACGAATAGAGGAGGGAGAACGCAGGGGTGGAAGGACAAGGGAGGGAGAGTGAAAGAGAGAGACGGGAAGGAGGTGGAGTGAGATTGGTGGAGGGAGAGAATGAGTAGAAGGAGAGGAAGAAGAAGACAAGTGGCGTGCTTGGGATGGGAAGACACACGAAGAAGGAGAGGAGGAGAGGAAGGCTGAGCTGGTTGGCTGCGCGCATGGGCTTATAAAGCCATGCATGGTGGTAGCTGAGTGCGTGCATAACCGCACATCCCACCTACCACAAACCACACGAGCTCACCAACTCACACCACCAACTCGCTACCACCAACCGACCTACGAACGTAGGCTCCACAAGAACCCACACTCAGGACCCACACGCACAGTACCACAATGCATAGTGCCAAACCACGCACAGAGACATGCAACAGAAGCCTGTCCATGAGGTCCAAACCCAAAAACACAAAAACGCACAACGAGCCTCGAAACAGTAACACTTGTCCAAGAATAAATTCATTAAAATGTAAATAATTACAAAAATGAATTTTACAAGTGTTACATCCTAACCATCTTAAAAGAAGATTTCGCCCTCGAAATCACTAGGTGAAAAGATACGAGTACTGAGTTAGGATGGCTTCCTCACATTCTCACGTGGCCTCCTCGGCTCCATAATGCCACCACTGCACCAAAACTAGCGGAATACCTTGTTCTGCAACACCTGCTCCTTACGGTCAACAATCTGGACGGCATCCTCCACAAAAGACAGATCTTCCTAGAGCCCTTCTGGCAGAATTGGGATCACATGAGACGCGTCAACCAGGCACTTCCTCAGCATGAAGACATAGAACACATTGTGCATGGACGGCATCTCTAGTGGTAGATCCAACCGATAAGCAACCTCACTGATCCTCTAGGTGATCTGATAGGGCCCAATATAGAGAGGACTCAGCTTGCCACGCTTCCTGAATCTCATGACACCTTTGGTTGGTGTCACCGTTAGAAACACATAGTCTCCCACTAGAAATTCCAACGGTCTTTGCCTCCTATCGGCATGGCTCTTCTGCCGACTCCGTGTAGCTAACAGCCTACTACAGATCAAATCTACCTTGTCTGCATACAACTGCACAAGCTCAGGACCAATCAACTGACACTCGCCTACCTCGCTCCAGCAAATCGGTGATTTTCATGGTCTACCATACAAAACTTTGTACGACACCATCCCGATGCTCGAGTGATAACTATTGTTGTAAGCAAACTCAATCAACGGCAGATGGTCCTCCCAACTCCCTTGAAAGTCTAAGGCACATACTCTGAGTATATCCTCCAACGTCTGAATAGTCCTCTCTGTCTGACCATCCAACTAAGGATGAAATGTTGTGCTATAGTTGAGCACAGTGCCAAAGGCCTCTTGCAGAGTAATCTAGAATCTTGAGGTGAATCTCGTGTCTCTATCCGACATGATGGACACCGGAACACCATGCAGCCTAACCACCTCAGAGACATACAACTCCGCCAGGCAGTGCATCGGAAGCTTCACCTGAATGGCCAAGAAGTGAGCAAACTTGGTTAGCCGGTCCACGATCACCCACACAGTGTCATTCTTCCTTTGAGTCCGTAGCAAACTAGTCACAAAGTCCATCGAAATGTGCTCCCACTTCCACACAGGAATATCTAACAGTTGTAGGGTCCCTCTAGGTCTCTGGTGCTCTGCCTTGACCAGCTGGTAGGTGGTACACCTCGCCACATGGTCAACAACATCTCCCTTCATTCTAGGCCACCAAAAGTTTCACTTCAAGTCTCAGTACATCTTCGTACTACCATGGTGAATAGTGTACCTAGACCGATGCGCTTCATCCAACAACCTCTGCCAAGCCTCCTCATGTTGGGGCACATACAGACGCATGTCATACCTCAGCTCTCTATATGCCCTAATAGAGAAATGAGGCTCTCCACCAGCCTCCAGCTTCTCAAACACAGCCTGAACAAATGGATCCAACTGCTGATAGGCGACAATATACTCTAACAGCTTAGGGTGAACAAACAGGTTGGCCACCCAAGCACCAACCATTCCCTGAGCTTACCGCTTCAACCTGCAGCTTACTAGATCCTTCGACATGGTCCACATCTTGACCATCAAGCTCGCCATCACGTGTGTACGTTGACTCAAAGCATCGACGACCACGTTGACCTTGTCAGGATGTTAGGACAGGCTAAAATCATAGTCCTTTAAATTCTCCACCCAACAACGCTACCTCGATTGAGGTCTCTCTGCGAGAGGATATACTTCAAGCTCCGATGATCAGTGAAGACCTCAAACTACTCCCCATAGAGATAGTGTTGCCAGAGCTTGAGAGCGAACACTACGGCAGCCATCTCCAAATCGTGGGTCGAGTAGTTCTTCTCATGATCCTTTAGTTGGTGTGAAGCATACGCAATAACATTGCCATGCTGCATCAGAACACACCCTAACCCGACACTATTGGCATCACTATACACAATGAAACCACTACTTCCAAAAGGCAGAGTCAACACAAGGGCAGATACTCAGCAAGACTTCAACTCTTGGAAACTTGCCTCACAATTCTAATCCTAGCAAAAAGGAACTCCCTTCCTGGTCAACTTTGTCAAAGGTGCGGCTAGGGAGGAGAAATCTTTGATAAATGTCCAATAATAGCCCGCTAGACCCAAGAAACTCCTGATCTCCATCACAGTCTTGGGTGGCTGCCAATTGCTCACAGCCTCGACCTTGGCAAGATCCACTCTGATGCCTTCTCCAGAAATCAAATGGCCAAGGAACATAACTTCACTCAGCCAGAACTCACCCTTGGAGAATTTGGCATACAACTGATGACACCTCAGAGTATCTAAAAGCGCCCTCAGGTGCAAGGCGTGAGTCTCAACATCAGGGGAGTAGACTAGCATGTCATCAACAAAAACCATAACGAATTGGTCCAGAAAAGGGCTGAAAATCCTATTCATCAAATCCATAAACGCAGTCGATGCATTGGTCACACCGAAAGGCATGACTGTGAACTTGTAATGCCCGTACCGCATCCGGAAAGCAGTCTTCTGAATATCTGAGACTGGTGATGCCCTGACCTCAGATCAATTTCCGAAGAACACCCAACTCAGGAGAAGTGAAGGTAACTATACTAACTAGATACCCCACGTAACCCCTAACCAAAGACTTATAAGCCTTCATAGCTAAGATGACAAGCTTAGGCTCACCCTAACACCCACCTTGCACAAAGAATGACCCATCCTCAAGAGACCCAAAATAAACTCTCCTCCCAGCACTGTTGATCAAAGCAGACTACTATGCCAACCAATACATGCCGAGTATTACATCGTACTCCTACATATCCATCATGATCAGGCTAGCGTTGAACACTTTGCCATTCAACGTCAAGTTGACAGATAGTAGATACCTCCATGCCAAATTGTGCTCCCCTAGCAACGTCACCACATTGAGATGAAAGGCTAGTCTAGTTGATCTCTCTCCCAACACTACCACGAAAGACTCAGAGATGAAGGAGAAAGAACTCCCTAAGTCAAACAACACTTTGGCCATTCGACCAGCCATAATAAAAGAGCCTGATGGCCAAACAAACAGCACCACACATCCATACAATCGGGCAGATGTCTAGATTACAAGGAAATTACAACAAATCTTAGAGAGTTACAGAACCAACTACTCATCCTTATCCTCAACAACATTTCCCGAAGATCCAACACCTAGAGTTGCAATGATGAACACCCGTCCCCTAGTCGATTGTTGTGGCGCGCTTCATGCCTTCTTAGGCGGTTCTGAACAATATCTTTGAACATGTCCCGCCTTCCTACAATTATAGCACATCACTGGAGCATAGGTTTGCCTAGGTTGGGGACAATATGCAGCAATGTGGCCCACTTGACCACAATTGAAGCACTGGTTCCCACCAGGAGCACTGGACCTTGTCTGATGAGGCTAGCTCTGCTACTCCCAGCAAAACTCCACCAGCCGCAGAGGAAACACTTGACCTCGCCTTCTGCTTCTTCTCATGGCTACCTGAACTACTGGCACTTGGAGGACCGGAGAAAGAGACTTGAGAGGTAAAAGAAGACTTACCCTTCCCTTTGGAATGACTCTCCAGAAACTTCAAATGCTTGGCCACGAAGCGATAAGCCATCCCAACCATGTCCTCCACAATCTAGCACCGACAGCCCATCACCTTCACCCGTAGCCTTGGGTTCAAGCTGTCTAGAAACCTCTACGCTCGCTCCTCCTCAGACTCATAGGCAGGAGCAAAACGTTCCAGTCGACTGAACTCAGTCTCATACTCGAGTACTGACATCGTGCCCTACTCTAGACTTCGGAAATCTCAGCAAAGTTGTTCCATCACATGAGCGGGAAACTACTTGTCATAGAAGGCCGCCTCGAAATCCTTCCACTAGATGCTAACAGTGACTGAGTCCGGGAACTTCAGCTACCTCACAGACTTCCACCACCTATTTGCCTCACCATCCAGCAGATAAGTCGCTAGCCGCACCTAATGCTTTTCTGGGCACGCCATGCTCTCCAGCATCTTCACCACCTTCTCTAGCCAGGCCTCGCTCTCCTCAGCACTGACCTTGCCTTTGAATGATGGCAGACGAAGCTTCGTAAACTGGTTCAGCCACGGGTCACCCAACAGCTCACTGGCACTACTCTTGCTGAACGCATGAGAGATCCTATGTGCCAAACTCCTCAGTTCCACACAAACCGCCTTCCATCCACCTACATCCTCTAGGGGCTCGGTCTCCTCGACAGGGGCCTTGCCCTTACGACCATGAGGAGGTATCCTACTGAGAAAGGCAAAGTACCTGCACCATAGACAAAGCAACAACCAAGAAACCATGAAGAGATAAGGTGCAGACTCTACCATGCATGCAAAACCAATGGAATCTCTAGACCAGACACCCTAAGTCTAGTGCAACCTAGTGAACCTGGAGCTCTGATACCAACTGAAGCACCCCACATTTTCCACAATAATTTTAAACAAATTAAATTATGGGAAAAATAAAGCCAAACAAAAGATATCTAACTACCAGGAACCTGTGTGTGTGACTAAGAAACTCCAGATTATATGCACAACGCTAAACCACTGCATGCCTACACATGCAAACCAAAAACACGAGGAAAATGCATGAGCGACAGAAGTCAGCTAGTATGCACCCCACGAAAACTGCGAAAAATGAAACATAATTAATTTTCTTTTAAATTTTATTTCGCAAACCAATTCTCAAAACCTCAAAAACCAGGCCCACACTAGCCAAAACCACAATCGAGGCTCTACTAGCCCAAATCCACAAGCAAAGGCCCTCAATGGCCAAAACCACACATAGTGAGTCGGGAAGTCCAACGCCAGGCAATCAAATTCTAGTAATACGTAATCTGTTGAAGAGTGGCCACAGCATTCTGCACTACAACGGTGATGCCCATCCTGTGTAGGAGCGTTCATCGTCCCGCGATTCTCCCTCTTTAGAGAACTCTCAAAAAGCCAACCCCCTTGGGAAGGCTGCTACCAGCTACGAGACGCGTATCCCACCTGCACTAACCACCACAGGGTACGCCTCCTCATGGCGTCCTCGACACACGGTGCTTAGGAGGGAGTGTCATACCTCTACACCCAACGACACCTGAGCCTCAGTACTCATAGCAATAGCAGGAGTATCATACCTCCCCATCAATCCACAAGACACCTCAACCCATGGACCACAACCCTAGCCTTGAGACAACAGTTAAGGAGATCCATACCTCTAGAACCCGACATCCCTCAGTTTCAAGTATCTCGGCCCCCAACCTCGACTAGGGTGTCGCGCCCAACCTAATTTAACAGAAAAATGACCCAAACCCTACATTTCAAAATTGCCCAAAGGGGGAGCTCTGATCGGACCCTCCAAACAACCACAGAAAATCTCACATAAAACATCAGATGTAGACCCTCGAGTCTACTCCAAATCACAATAAACAAAATCAAAATCCATTCACTATACATCAAGATATAAAATCACAAAGGCATAAGGGTCAAAACGACCCAAAACGCAACCACCAGCATAAATGCTCATAAATCCACCATAAATACTCATAAATTCACAACAAATTCTAGGAATGTAAATTTACCTAGATTTCATGCAATCCTATCAATTTCTACCATTTTCATGCTATCTATTACAAGGGTTGGAGATGCATACCTAAGAAACGCATGTCAATGATCCTCCAACCGACACCGACGACAACGACCCTCGTCGGGGCACACACGACCACAGGGGCACACCACTCAAGCTCCACATGCCGCCACGAGCCACTACAAGCCTCCGTCATCCGTTGAGCACACTGAACAGAGGAGGGGGAACGCAGGGGAGGAAGGACAAGGGAGGGAGAGTGAAAGAGAGAAAGAGAGAGATGGGAAGGAGGTGGAGTGAGATGAGTGGAGGTAGAGAACGAGTGGAAGGAGAGGAAGAAGAAGAGAAGTGGCATGCTTAGGACGGGAAGACGCACGAAGGAGAGGAAGGCTGAGTTGGTTGGCTGCGCGCATGGGCTTGTAAAGCCATGCAAGGTGGTAGCTGAGCGCGTGCGCAACCACAAACCACACAAGCTCACAACTCACACCACCAACTCACTCCCACCAACCAGCCCACAAATGCGGGCCCCACATGGACCCACACCCAAGCCCCACACACACAGTGCTACAATGCACAATACCAAACCATGCACAGAGACACGCAACAGAAGCCTGCCCACGAGGTCCAAGCCCAAAAGTACAAAACCACACAATGGGCCTCGGAACAGTAACATCCATCCAAGAATAAATTCATTAAAATGTAAATAATTACAAAAGTGAATTTTACAGATGTTACAATCCCAAAATACAATTCCATTCATATTTCAAATTAAACTAAAACCATGGCTGGAAACTAGCTCAAATCACAAATCTCAATCCATATCTAAAACCTATCGTATCACCTTGGCCATTGGTGATCGACCTAGTCACAAGTAGATGGCGAGGCTCCACCCCCATCCACACTGCAGTGTCGTGGTGAACCACTCTATATAGGAGTTCAACCACCCCGACCGTTGCCTCAAAGTAGTATACCCTCTCTAGTACAAGTACGAGGTGTGCCCTTACGACACCCCTGGTGCCTGAGCACCTTGTGACTCTAACCCTAGACCCAAGTAGCACTGGCACTGAGGGTAGTCCAGGTCTACCGTACCTCGTGTCCTACAGTACCACCACAATTTCAAGGCTCTCTCCTTGGACCAAAATTCAGCAACCACGACGTAGGACACATCCTTGACTATTTAGAGGTCTCACTACCCCTTGTCGGTTAGTTCCTACAAATCTCAAAATTCTCTTTAAAAACAAATACAATTTTCCTTTGAAAATCTCTTTTAAGAATCATTCCTCCAAAATCCTTTCACATTATATTTACAATTATGGCTCAAAAACCCATTAATTGTTCATAAAAACCATTTATTCAAATTTATGGTTTCTCAATCATTCCACATTTCATTTACAACAATTATGGTTCTTAACCATTATTAATCCATTTATGGGCTCACAATCATTTTCAAATATTTCCTATTTAATATAGGGTTTTATTATTCCACATTTCTTTTCGCATATTTACATGCATTTATTTCACAAACTTTACCACATAACTCATTTTCTTGCATTTCATATTTTTTATCAACATTTTATTCTCAGAAAAAACCACTGAAAATAGGATCTGTGTCCACTGAACATAGCTGGGCATGCCGGCATTCCTCAATGGTAGTTCCTGCTAGTAGGTTTCGCCACTGAAACCCACCAAGATCCTGCGCTAGGTTGATCTGCCACCTGAACGTGCCAAGACATTTGCAAAAAAAACCAGAACACAAGAAACTTTAACCCATTCTCTATAAACCATCAAATACACATGGAAACTCAACCAAAAACATGCCTCCACATACATGGCGCAAAAACACACTCTCTAGAGGATATAAAACACATTCACCGCAAGAAATCCATATAAATATCATTTAATTCCATTATCTATCCATTTATCTCAATATTTCACAAAATCTTAGAAAAATCTCCAAAAATCACACACAGGCACAACATGGCATCATTGGACTAAATCCCAAGCATGCTCTTCTACGTATGGTATGTTCTCAAGAGGAAAAAGGGAATGGGAGAATACTCAGTGAAGATCGTCAGTGGAACCTAACTCCTGCGAACTCTCCGATGACCTCTCCCAGTGACCCCATGGCGCCAACGACGTGCTCCGCCTCCTGGTTGCGATCTCTTGCGACGGCGGGCTCTAACGACGATGGAAATCTGACGGCTCACCTTACCTCTCACCCTCAATTCTCATTGGCTCCCTACTCTCTCGTTTTCTCCATCCCAACTCCTTTTGTCTTTCTCACGCAGGGGATGACGGGGTGTTTTAAATAACCACTCGTACGTGTGATCAAAGATGGACGTGGGTGCAAGCAATAAGGACGGAACCAATGGGTCATCTGCTGCTAATCAGTGACGCAACAAAACACGTGGGGCACAGGCGGCGTTCACTGTTTGCATTCTGATATGCTACTATTCACGCACCGTGCCGACAAATATCACCACCAATATTCGCCAACCTTCCCTACCTGCTACACTCACCGATTTTATCCACTTGGAACACTCGCCACCAATACTCGCGTGCTATACTCACGTGACCTTTATTTCAGAGGACCAAAGAAAAAACAAGAGCTCAACTCATGTAAGCCATTCACAAACACAACACACATCCCCATAAACACAGGAAATCAATTCCAGAGCACACACACCAATATTCATTCTCATTATCAAATTATATAGTCTCTAGTGCAAATCCTAGATATTACAAGTAGGCTCCTCTCTCTCTCTCTCGCAACTTTGTTTCGAGTGAATGAAGTGCTCACGAGTCCTTTTGGGATATTTGTTCAAGTCAATCGAAGTCTACTGGGATCCTTTCTCTTGCAACTCATTCTAGGTGAATAAAGTCTTCGTGAGTCATTTTTAAGACTTTTTTCTAGTTGGTTGAAGTCCAATCGACACCTCTCTATTGCGACTTTGTTTTTGATGAACGAAGCCCACGCAAGCCTTTTCTAGGTCTTCTTTCTGGTCAATTGAAGTCCAATTGGCTCCTCCCTCTTGCAACTTTGTTTCGGACGAATGAAGTCCTTGTGAGCCTTTTCTGGATCTTCATTCTGGTCAGTCAAAATCCAATAGACTCCTCTCTTTCACGACTTTGTTTCAAATGAATGAAGTCCTTGTGAGTCTTTTCTAGATCATTGTTCTAGTCAATCAAAGTCCAGTAGGCTCCTCCCTCTTATGACTTCATTTTGGGTGAACGAAGTCCTTGTGAACCTCGTTTGAATCTTCATTATGATCAATTGAAGTCCAATAGGCTCCTCCTCTCGCAACATTGTTTCAGGTGAACGAAGCCCTTGTGAGCCTTTTCTAGATCTTCAAGCTAGTTAGTCAATGTCTAGTAGGCTCCTTTTGTTGGATCAAGAGGCATCACAAAAGGGGGGTGAATAGTGAACTTAGGAAATTTATGCAAATTAAAAGTTTATTTAGCAATTTCAAGCAAAGAACACAAATATATGAAGTTGAAAGTTAAACTACAAACATACAAAGATGGGGATGAGAATTAATGAAAATGTACATAAGGATTTATAGTGGTTCAACCTCTCTAGCCTAGTCCACTCCTCGAGAACTTTTCGAGAGTTATCTTAAACTGATCTTGTTCACTAACCAAGATCCTATCGTTAAACTCTTTGACGAATCCTCACCAATCTCTGTAAAAACCATGGCCTTTCCACAACCAAAGAAGAACTTTATACTTGGAATTACAACTCTTTTTCTACAATCTCCCAAAACAATTGGCAAGGCGTAACAATGGAGTGGAGCACTCTTATTTGGGAATTTTCTTAAGTAGATAGGATTGGAATGCTTGATACTAATGTGGCATGAAGCTCTCTAGTATGTGTAGGAAATATTGGTGTCCTTGTATACGAAGAATAGGGGTCTATTTATAGGAAAACATTTGTTACAGTATGTGTTTAACTTCTCTCTAATATTCACAAACGGTAACTAGTTTGGTATATCGAAATAATTCATTATGTTAAATTTACACCTTTTTGTGCAATGGTCGGTGAGTTTGGTATGCCGAATAGGAACGGTGTGCCAAGACATATCTCTTGGTCCGATATGCTAAAATTCAATGGTGTGTTGATTTTGTCATCTATTTCATAACCCCTTATTTTCTAGAATTTGGTATACCGAGTTATTTTGGTAAGCCAAAATTGATCCGTAAACCTATATTAGAGATTTTTCTAAGGTTTTTTACAAGGGTTCAATGATATACCTATTTTCCTAAGAATATGGGATGTTTGGGAGATTATTACATATTTCCTAGGAATACATGAAAAATAGAAAAGTTACATAATAATTATAAAGATAATTTCATTTTCCTTCTTTCTTCATCTTGAGTTCTTCTTAGTGACAATTAGATCTTCAATTTTCTTCTTTCTTCTTCTTTCTTATTGGTCAAACATTGATCTTCTCACTAGCTTCTTGTTATTCTGAGTTATGAAATATTCTCATACAATACATTAGTCTTTTGTTATCATCAAAATCAAGATAAAGCCAAGAAAGCCAACAATCTCCTCCTTTTAGATGATGACAAAACTACAAACATTTCAAGATAAAAGAAATGTCTCAAAATACAGAAAAATGACTTTTCTTAGATCTCTCTCCCTTTTTGTCATTAGAAAAAAAGTATGTCATAGATTAGTACCTAGTTCTCTCCCCCCTTAGAATATGCAAATAGATATGTCAATAAAAACATCAATGCTCCCTTTAACTATATGAGTCTAATAAAATATCAAAACAATGCTTAAGTATGACTCATCCACCCACTTAAATTTTCATGATAAGCTCAAAAATAGCTATAGGTAACCTATCCCTATTCTTCTCCCTCTTTTTGTAGAAGACATAAATCCAATGAATATAAGCAAGAGTATGTCAACTCAATATTCAATAGGCATTAAAATCAATTTTTATAAGATACTCAATAAAAATCATCACAATCAACTTCATCAGGTAAATGATATTCAAGTAAGCATCAAAGTCGCCTCCTCTTTTTTTTTTAAGATACCAATTGTTGAATCCAATGGTTGGATACCTAATGTTGGATCAAATTGTTTGGTTGATAGGTATCAAGATCAATTTTTATATAAAAGATATTCAAACAACTTTTACAATATGCCAATTTTCAATCAACTCCAATAAGATATCTCCATATTGTAATTTCCATAATTTTTTTTTATTTTTTACGTTTTTAATACCAAGTGTTAGATACCAATTGTTTGATTTAAAGGTATCAAGATCAACTTTTACATGAATTATTGAATTCACAGCCTTCAAGATTAAGTTTTAGATCAAAATCAAAAGATATTTAATAATCTTAAAAATCGTCAAAATCAACTTCTTATGAAATATATTCATTATATGCTCAAAATCGTTTTATATCAAAAGATATTCATTGAGCTCAAGATAATAATAAAAAATCGACTTTCATATAAAAGATATTCAAACATATACACATGATGGAAAATATATTTACTATGCTCTCCCTATCAACAACCATAGGTAAAACGATTTATAGCAAGTGTATTGTAAAAAATTTCAATAACGCCCTCCCTCATTTCATCATGAAAAATATCATTATGGTCACTTTCATAAGCTAATCAATAAATCTTGATAAGCTCCCTTTTTCAAAAATATTCAGATATTTAATAAGCTCCCCCTTATTTGATATAAAAAACAGAACTTAAGGATGTGATGAAAGACTAAAAAACTTTAGTCCATTAAAAATAAAGCATTATAACCCATTACTTAGCAAGATGCCAATCAAGCTTGATCACATATAAAATTTGTAAAATTTTTCATATTATATATGATGATTCAAAATTTTGATCAAATACTATGATCACATGATCACATGCTATGGTCAACATTTCAAATAAAAGAAAATTTTGCAATAGCTCATTTTGAATCAAAAGATTCAAACTACCACACATTCCGGTAGCCCTGAAGAAATTCGACAGACTGAGACAAGAAAAATCGATCGTTTTAAAATGGTACACTGAATTAAAGAATGTTCCAGAATATATTTTAAAACCATTGAGTGAAATTCTATTCACATAATTTCATTTAGCAATCAATATTCAATAAAAACCTACATAAAAACTTAAAACTTTTTTTTTAATGAGATTATCAATATTAGTCAATCACTTATTGTAACGACCCCCAAGTCGCTACCACTAAACCTAGCTACAAATTTCATTTAATTACTTGTTTTATTTTTATTATTAACCAACAATTACACTAATGATGTAGCTAAGGCTAGGTACGCTCAATAGAAAATAAAACTAATAAACAATAGAAATAAACTAAACTAACACCCACCTAGATCCCTATTGTGTGGTGGCATGACTCCTTCTATATCTACTAGCAACCAACAGTTACTATCCTGCACCTACCAAAAACACACAAAACAAAGCACACGTAAGTAACCACTCAACGGTCACCCAGCACGCACCCCACCTACAACTTGACAACCTATGTCGAGGGCAACCAAGCACAGGCATCACACCTAGATACCGACAAACCAAATGGGTAATCTACTGACGCCCAGAACAACAAACACTGGCATCCCTCTCGGACGCCTCAACACCAAACCAGGCAGTCTACCACTGCCCAACAGGCCACAAAATCACAAAACCATGCCTTTAAGACCATTCTTTTCTTTTACCTTTCAAAACCACATGCGTGCACATTTAAAACCTTTTATGCATGCCCGAGAAAGCTACTCTCGCCATCTCAAGCCCAAAACAACACCAAAAGCACAACTATAGAGACTCTGCTTTGTACAACATGGTCCCCACTAGACCCAAACACACACCAAGCCACGGAGCCTCTGCTCCCAAAACAACGGAGCCACTGCTCCCAAACACTATGCCTTAACAGGCACCAAAACTACGGCCTCTAATAGGCACAAAGTGTGATTTTCCCAATTAGGACTCCACACAAACACAAGCACAAACAGTGTGTTGAACTGCCCAGCGCCAAGTAGACAACACTGGCCACAAGCAGTCCACTAAGGAGCGACCATAATGTCTACACTGCCACGGTGAAGCCACCCTATGCAGGAGCGTTCTCCGTCCTGTGATTCTCCCACCTGGAGAACCCTCAACAATGCCAACCCCTCCTTGGAAAGGCAGTCCTGTCTCTCAGGACGCTACCAGCAACAGGACACACGTCCCACCCGCACTGGCCACCACAGGGTACGCTTCCTCACAGCACCCTTGACACGATGCTCAGGAAGGAGTCTCATACCTCCACACCCGACAACACCCGTGCCTCAGTGCTCACACTGACAAGAGGAGTATCATACCTCCCCGTCATGCCACAAAACAGCTCAACTCACGAACCTCAACCTCGGCTCCGCGAACGACAGTCAAGGAGTGTCATACCTCCAAGACCCAACGAACACTCACCTCAGTCTGTTGGTCCCCAACGCAAATAGAAAGCAACGGAAAACTCTTTCCAAAACCATTTCCAAATCTATACTTTTCTCTTTCCAAAACTCTCCTTTGGAAAACCTTTTCAAAATCCTTAAGTCTGCGTTTGGTACGCTGGAATGCAAATAGACAGGAATGGAATGAACTTTGGAATGGAATAATTTTATTCCATTCCAGTGTTTGGTACATAAGGAATTGTATAGTGGAATCGATAGATAATTCCTTTCCATTGTTTGGTATATAAGAACAGGAATGGAATGGAATACAATATTTGAAAGATTAATATTTACATATTAATCTGAAAAATACCAAAATAACATTTTTTCCATATAAGTAAAATAAA
>JAMKQA010034085.1:0-33178 GCA_024699735.1 Posidonia australis | reverse complement strand
TACTTGGACATTGACATTGGGCTCCAATTTTTTGATCACATCTTTAACAGATGCTAATAAATCAGTACGACTGTCAAGTTGATGACTATACTGGAACCGTGGATTCAAATAATATGCTACATTAACAAAAAAAACTTATTTAGCAAATAATTTTGTAATAAATGAAATATAATGATGAAAATTATGAATGTTAATGTTAAAATGCTTACCAGCTTCATGTAGAGGATGAAGAAGCATGTTAGACCATCTGTCATTTATAATTTTGAGATATGTCTTAGATGATCTATATGCTGCATCAGACACAGCATCCTTCATCAATCTCATTGTCTCATATAAGAAATCCATGGTAGGCTTTTTATCACCATCCACCAATCGAAGGATCTTTGAAACTGGTGCCATAATATGTACAACCTTTCGACAATTCTCTAAAAAATGTACACTATTTATAATTGAATTTACTCTCCTACCAATTAGACTTTCACTCTCGTGATATTTGTATCATTGTGGAGAATTGAACATATACTTCAGTCCATTTCTTCGATCAATCATACTTTTGAGAGTAATATAATTTGTCACAAATTTGGTGATTCCTGAACGAATCAAATCACCACCACAGCACTCGGGTGACCTCATTAAAGTTAGTAAAAAAAAGTAGTTGTAAATGAAATTTGTTACAACCTTTGCATCTCACTGTCTTTTCCACCAATTTCGTCTTCTCTAAATCCTTAAGTATTAAATCAATACAATGAGCTGCACATGGTGTCCAATATATGTGATACTTTCTCATAATCCTGGAATCAGTCTTTTTAAAGTTACTTCCATTATCAGTCACAATCTGCACTACATTTGCTACTCCCATTTGTTTAATGATTTCTTCCATTTGCTTGTATATGTACTTGTAATCTCTGATAACATCAGAAGCATCAATAGACTTCAAGAAAATTGTACGACTATCACAATAAACCATGAAGTTGATGATCTGTTTCCTTGTGGTACTTGTTCAACCATCATACATGATAGTTACCCCATCAACTGGTCATTGCCGTTTCAAACCATTAATATAAGTTTCTAATTCTTGCTTCTCTACTTTATGGTACTTGTTCATGATCTCATACTCAGTTGGTGCCTTTACTCTTGCACCTTCTTTTGCTGCAACATCAAGCATATGTTGCAGATATGACCCCTTTGTTGTTTTTGTAGGGACTGCATTGAAGAGCATATATTTTGCTTCAGCTTGACCGATTTTTTCTCTAGCATTTCCAAACATGTCTTTGATTGTTTTCTGTTTTGAGGTTTCTTTTCTAACTGTAACTGCGTCTAGATTATCGTATCTTTGATTATATGTTCTGAACATTCTAGTAATGCCTTTATCTTTATCTTTTTGTGTCATATCATTGCCACTGCCACTGCCACCTCCCTTATAAGTTCGAGTACTACCTGTCCTATGAAATCTTTTAATTTACTCTCTATGTCGTTTTTCATTTCTAGACTCTATTACTGATCTTCTAAACATTTCTCTTTTCTCTAAAGTTTTACAGTCTACAGGATAAATCATATCATCATCTAAATCATATCGGACTGATGGAACACGCTAGACTGGTGGACGACGGACGACGCTGGAGGACTCTTGCGGCAGGAGATGGTTGGAAGGCGCAGATGGCTGGATGGCAGGTGACGGGTTGTCGGGGGAGATGAGTGGTCGATGCAAGGGTAGACGGCGTACAAGGGAAGATGGTACACTGATGATGTAACAAAGGAAAGGGGAAAGCGCAGGTGATGAGGTAACGAAGGAAATCCGTTCGTTTTAAAGGCAAAGCAGAGGATCATGGGTTGTGGGGAAGGTGTGTCGTCGGTGTCGGCTTGTGGGAAAGGTATGTCGCCTGTGTGACTGTGTCGAGCTATGTAGTGTGTAAAAAAGCCAAACATCCACCGATACTGTCGATATGCGTCGAAATATCCACCGAAATCAGGTATGTCGCGACATACCTATGTATTTCGTTTCCTTATTTCCATGAACCGATACGTGTCGACGAAATATCGTCGACACGGATCGACATTTGATTCCTTGCTTCTATCGAGGTAGTAGAGATTGCTATTCATGCCCCTCTCTCCTTTGCCCTGTTTGTAGACTTAAAAGAAGACACTACGAAAGATAAAAGAGCAATATAATTGTTCACTTATTTGATTGATGGAAAACAAACTTATAAGGGCTTTAAGAAGTACTTGATCTAAGGTAATGGATGGAGAAGCCTGAATAACTCGTCTTATATTGACAAAGGTAAATGATTTGTCACTCTATTTCACCTTTTGTTTCTTACGATCGTTTTTACCTTGTGTACCGTTAGTTGGCCTTGTCTATTTCTTCTAAGATTGTTTCCAGGAACTACAAAGAAGCTATGCATTAGTCTACATTGGAAAAATGCTATAGACAAAGAGATGCTAGCACTAGTATCGTGGAGAATCTGGTAGTTGGGTGATCGTCCCTTTGAAGCTACCATTGTTGGTTGTCGTTGGGTTTACACCATAAAGTTCAAACCAAATGGTAAAGTAGGCAAAGTCAAAGCATGCTAGTTGTAAAGGAATTCACATAGATGTTTGGTATTGACTACATTGAGGCCTTCTCACCAATGGTGAGGTTGAACTCAATTTGTGTGCTACTATCCATTTCTATCAATCAAGCCTAGGAGGTATATTAACTTGATGTTAAAGGTACCTTTCTGTATAGTGACTTGATTGAGTAGGTTCTTATAGAACAACATCTGGGGTATGCTACTTAGGGAGAGAGTATTGTCTATCATCTGAAGAAGGTGATCTATGATATTAAGCAAAGTCTTTAAGCATGGTTTAAAAAATTTAGCGAAATTATTATAGAAGTTGGTTTTCAACCATGTGCTGTAGATCATCCTATGTTTATTAGACGATACTAAAGTGGTAGTGTGGTTTTTGCCTTGTATGTCATTGACTTTTTTTTGGCAAGCAGTGACATAGTAGGAATCTTAGAGATTAAAGAGTATTTGCGAAAGCACTTTGTCACCAAAGACATTGGTAAACTTAGATACTTTCTTGGGATAGAGTTTGCGTATAACAATGATCAAATGATCCTATTTCAGAGAAAGTATGCCTTTTATCTTTTCCAAGAGGTCAGACTCTTTTATTGCAAGCTAGAAACTACTCTACTAGATCAACAACCAAGTTAGTACTTCAGAGCTATTCAAAGATGTTGAATGATATCGAAGAATGATTGGAAAGTTGATTTATTTGACAGTTACGTGTCCAAACATCTCGTATATAATTGGTCTTTTGAGCTGACTCATCCATAAACCAAAGATTGTTCATTGAAAAGCTCTTCGTATGTTGGTTTATGTTGAAGGTACATTGGGCAAAGGACTTCTGTTTTAGAAACGTGGTCACTTTCATATTGATGTCTATTTAGATTCTAACTATGTAGATAATAAAGGAGATTGAAAGTCTACTTTTAGCTATTGTACCTACATTAGAGGAAATCTTGTTACAAGATGTAAAAAACAGAATGTAGTGTTTAGATCAAATGTAAAAGTTAAATATCAATCAATGGCTTAGATTGCTTATGAGATAGAGTGACTAGAGTCTCTATTGATAAAGTTTGGTTTTATTGTGCTACTTCATATACCAATCAAGTTGTCATATATATTGCAAACAATTTTACTTTTTATGAATGGACCAAGCATATTGAGGTGGATGAGCACTATGTGAGAGATACAGTGATAATAGAGACTATCTCTCCTCCTTATACTCTGTTTTCATATCAATTTGTAAACATTTTTATTAAAGGGTTAACCTTGAGAGTTTTTATATCACTTTGTAATAAGCTAGCCATGTTAGATATGTATACTCTAGTTTGAGGGGTAGGGAGAGTGTTAGTGTTAGTGGATCCTTATATGGATCTCATATGGATGTCCATTTATGTATCCATCTTTATACTCCTATGTATGTAAGATTCTACTGATTAATGTAGATCTCTTTTTACATTCAACAGGCTACACATCTGACATCCAAGCCTCACCATGAGAAGCAATAAAGACCACCCATTCCACAAGTAGTAAGTAGTAACTAGTAGCGTGTGACGTTAAACTCTGCAATTTGTCATATTATTCTTCAGTTATAGTGGCAATGTCTGCCCCTTGCGTGGATAGGTTATGGCATTGGCCTAATCAGGCTTCTCAAACTTGATCCAATACTTCTCAAAGACATGATTGTCTCACCTGATCCTAGGGGGAAGCACATCCTTCCCCTTGGCTGTTGTCATCCCTAGGGCCTCTACCATGGGATTGCGTGCCTACCTCCATAGTTGAGTGATCAATGGAGGAAGTAGTAGAAGCTCTAGATCCAATCTTAATGGGCACACCTAAAACACTAGATGATGCACTCTAAACAGAATCTCTAGTCAAAAGCTCTCGAAGAACATGCAATAATTGACTAAAGCCTAATGGAATTGCTTCTTTATGCTTATGAATGTCGACAGTGTGATGTTTAGCGTTAACATAGGCATAAAACTCATGCTGCATGCCCTTAAGATAGGCATAAAATTTGTGCAAGTGATTACCTCCTAGCTTCATAGTGAAAATTTCCTCATGTACCTCGTAGACCTGTGAGAGGTCCTTCTGTTGATATATCTCCTTCAATGTGTCCCAGATCTCTTTTGCAGTATTCACTATTTAGAAACATGACATTAGGGTGACCTTGAGGCTCCATCTAATCATGACACCATAGTCATCTAGTTGTCCAGTGTTGAGAGTAGCATTGATATCAACAGGCAGCTCCATGATAAGTTGTGTCGGTTTCCATTGGAATTTGATGAATAGACAGAAGGCTTGTCCCTAGAGGATGTATTTCATGCCATTAAACTTAAATGTAGTCCCAAGAGCAACCTCGTTGCTAGAATTAGTGGAAGCCAGCCAGCCATTGCTAACAGTAGGCAAACAAACACAGCTAGCACACAACTGTTATTAGTGAATCATGACAGCTTTTGTTATGGACAGATACAGAGAGGAAGATACAAAGGACACATGGCACAGGGCTAGAAAGAACCCTACACCATGCATGAAGATGGAGGGAGGATTCCTCTCAAGTCTTGAAAACTTGAAGAAGAGAGTGACACAAGACGAAGGTTGAGGAGGGGCTGGTGGGTCTAGATAGTTTCAACGGTGGTTGAGGAGACGATTGGTGGCCCCACTGTGCAACAACCTAGACACGACCCACTGAGGATGCAGGAGGCATTGTGGGGGGGCCAATGAATGCATTGGTCTGTCTGGCCACGACTGCTAGTGGCCCCCCATTGGTGGTGTTGGGTGAAGACTAGGTTTGGTGGGATTTCTAGGACTTTTTGTCAACTTGCTTCCACGTAAGCTAAAAAGGGCAACATATTGATTATAGATTATTTTGCTTATCAAGGACAGGTTGAAAGATACATTAATGGCCTTATGGCATTCATCAACCGAATATCAAAAGTAAAGACTATATATTTTAATAATTAGAAAGGAGAGGAAATTTGTTTAGAAATAAACAGAGGTTGGATTCATAATTGCAGAAACTACAGTGGGATTGAGGCATGGTGGTGATTGTTTTATGCTGTATGTTTTTTGTATTATTTAACTTGCACTTCTAATTTTTTTTGGCAACACTTTGATGGCAATAGCCCGGTAATTCATGTGGCTTGGTAATTTATGGTACCAGGGAACATCTTCAATATTAAGCTTCTTTCATGCCAGTGCTCATCGTCCCTCATCATCATCCCTAGACTCTGATGTACTAAACTTAGATGGTTTGGCATCATCAGGTACTTCTCAGTCTTGTTGATTTTTTGTATCCTAATCGATGTTAATTTTCACTAACAGATTGTAAGTTAAGGTACTCATTTTGAAACTGAGCTGGAGCCATCACACAACTTGAAAAGAAATTGCTCAATTCCTGAAGAAATTGTCACTGATACATCTATTCCAGAGGATATATGCAATAAAAGATCTAGTGAAATAAAACAAAAATTCAAGGTATTTTGCATTTTTGGTTGTTATTTTGGACCTAAGATCCAGTTCATTTGCAAATTCCTTGAGTCGAAATGTACATAAAATAAACTATTAGCAATCTAATCATATTGGCATACAAAGGTCATGGGTGTTATTCTTTACAGCTTTACCATTGATTGACATTGCATATTCAGTTGAGTAATATAGGATTATAGAATCCATCACAATTCTGCATTTATGAAACTGTATCCCTAGATCTTTTTATCTTGGCAATAGATTTTAACTTCTGATATATGACCTAGATCTTTTTGAAGATGTATACCAGATCAAGTTGAAGTTCACCTCTGTGGCTCACCTTGAGCCAAATGGACTCACCATAGTGACCAATCGATCGATCGTTCTAACTATGAAGAAGAAATTAGAGTGGGCGGCTGACACTTCGGCCGATAGGGTATGTAAAGTCTTGTGGAGTTATCGGACAACAACCAAATCAACTATGGGAGAAATTCCATTCTTCCTAGCATTTGGGGCAGTTATTCTTGTCGAGCTCTAGGTACGTACCTTTTGACTTCAAAATTATCGATCGGAGGCGAACAACGAAGATAACTAAGCTAGTAAGAATCTCCTATAGGTAGCTCAATTGCTAGTACAAATTCAAATATTTGCTCAACAGCAGAAGATGGCCAAGTACCATAACTGGAGGGTTCGTTCGTGACCATTGAGAGTGGGTGACCTTGTACTGCATCGGATGGATGTCTCCAAGCATGACTTGAACAAGGGTAAGCTCTTACCAAACTGGGATGGCCCATACCTGATCGTTGAAGGTGTTTATTGGTTATCGGTTGAAAATGGAGCTGAAGGTACTACCATGTCGAGGACAAGGCGCACCTACAATCTTATCAGATATTATGTGTAATACGGGATACGTCTCATGTACTTGCATATATATGATAAGAACTTATCCTCCTATCTCTTATCTTATCATTGGGATATTGTTCGGTCGAGCTTGGTCAATCAGTGACCCCTCGTTTAGTTAAGTCTAGATGCCTAACGAACATTCCACTTGGTTGAGTCCAACTTCCCAATGACACCCTGTCTAGTCGATTTGAGCCTTACATCGAGCGAGTCATTGGTCGAACTTGAACTTCCAGCAAACTTAATCGCTTGGTCAAGCTTAACCCAACTTTAGGTGGGTTGTCCAGTACAGCCTAGCCTTCCAACAATCTCCACGATCGAGCATAGACTCCTGATGAGTAGATCACTTGATTAGACTTACTCCGACATGACGTCGACATGGAAGTTTTCTAAACAAATGTGGATTTTGTTTTTACTGTGTTTCCACTAACACGATACTGACACATTGACATTTTACCGACACGTATATGTTTTTCAACTTGTCGAAGTCTGACACGAAATCGACATTTAAAACATTGGTTGCAATAGTTGGTGTGGGAGCGTGGGATTGGTTGACTCGTTGTGGACTCAATGCAAACGATAAGGCAGCCAAAGAAATCGACTTTGAGATCGGTGGGGAGCACTTGCAGTTGAAGGTGGTAGATTATGGAGAGGGACTGGTGGTCCAAAAGTGGACCACGTTAACCTTTGCCTTCTTCCTTTTGGGTCATGCAAAGTTGAAGAAGGTTGGTTAACCGAAAGGAAAGGAGAAGCAAAGAAAAGATTGAGATCAAAGTGCCCAATAAAGGGTAGAATAGGCTAAAGGGCCACATAGGGGTTGTTGGCTTGCTGGGGCACACACTAAAAGGGTTGGCAATTTGTTTCCTTTTCTTTATCTCTAGGCAGATTTCCTTTATCATATCTTAGAGCCACGAGTTTTTTGGGTCATTCTTATTAAGGGGGATAGTTGAAGAATGGCCAATAAGAGAAACTATCTTTGTTCGTAGGCAACTTCAACCTTGCTTTAGAAAGATTTCGGGGGGTGAGGAGCTCGCTATATGGGGAGAAACCTCACATGTATGGGTGTATAATCTCCCAAACTTCCTGATTGAGGCTAGAGATCTTTGCATCACTTGGCTCAGCATTGGACTCTCTAGAAAGTTAGAATCTTCTTCGATCAATAAGGAGACGACAAACCAATAGGAGAGAAAATCACTTACCTTTAACAAGATCCCATTCATTAGTTTTGCCGACTAGTGGCGGGAGATGTAGTGCCAATTGGGCTACTGAGGAGTCTCCACCAACTTGAATGTCTTTCTAAAGAATATCAGAGATCAATTGTTGCTAAACTTTATCATGTTCACCATAAACGGGATGATTTGCCTTATCACGTTCGACTGTAGTTGCATCGACGCCAAGTCGTACCAATGGTAGATATCTACCACCTGTGGGGGAAGTGGAAGATGAAGGCCAGCTAGTAAGTGGTTCTCAAACATGGTGTAGTAGTCCTTGACAACATGGCTAATTGTCTTCAAATGCCCGTTATCTTTTTTGGTGAGCTGTAAACTGTAATCATCCAAGAAAAGGTAGTCTTCTAATCTCCCAAAGAAACATTGTTCATCATGCATGACTCCTCTTTTTCGTACCATTGGGAAAGCACTGGAAATTTCCTAGTAGCAGGGTTGGCCATTTCAGAGGTAGTGGCAATCGGTTGCTCCTTTGGAGCCCCCCTGCATTCGAGAGGCATGTCGTTGTCATTGTCATTATTTATGGGAACCTTCACCATTTGAGACCCTTCTACAACTTCTTCCATGAAAATTATTGCTTGCTCTGCGTCCTTAGCGTGTCAGCTACTTTGGTAGACCCATTGGCACCAAACTTCGACCTTGAGCTACCTTGAGGGAAGTTGTCACTAGCCATTTCAAGAAAGAACGAAATGGGAAAAAGGAAAGTTTGGAGGCAGGAATTGAAATGGCACACAAAGGTTCAATTTCGCAAAGAGTAGAAGCAACGGTAAAGAATGAAGGCATTCCCACACTATGTATATGTAAGGGTTCGTTCCAATGCACTTGTCCTGAGAACTCAGCAAAGGCATGCACAACAATGGTTCGAGAGGCATTTTTTAAATTCAAAATTACCGTTCCTCTGTATCCTAAGAATCTTTACAAATCTTAACTGACAGCATGATGTCAAATTTCGATCTGTGTCGACGAAATTTCGCCGACACGTATCGATGGGTGAAAGTAGAGAAACGACATTCGTAGGTATGTCGCGACTTACCTTATGTCGGACGATATTTCAGTGGATGTCGGTAGCATCGGTGGTTGTCGGTGGATGCTTGATATTTTTTTACGCAAATCCTTAGGTATCGCCTGACATGCCTTCCCCGTAACACGACACATGACACAGCTTTAAAAGTCATGGGATTCCTTCATCTACAAACACCCCAACAGCACCTTCTCCCATCTCCTTTCCTCCCCTCCACAAGCTTCTCCTACAGTCCAGTGTCGTTCGTCATCCAACCTCCAGCGTCGTTCGTCGTCCGCCAGTCCAACGTCTTCCATCAGTTTGCCTTTGCCGTCCATCGCCTTCTTCGGTACTCGCGTTAGCCGTCCGTCTCCTTGCGTCGTCGTTGGCTTCGATCTTCAAGGCTTTAACCAGGTTCGTCGTCGTCGCCATCCTCCTCTTTTTTTTCTGGAATCTTCGAGTGTGAAGTTACGGGGAAAGTGTTACTAAAAAAAAAGGTTACAGAGAAAAAGTGTTACGAGTGCAATGTGTAAATATCAAATATCGGGCCACTTGGGCTAAGACATATATCAAAGGACTGGTTGTAGATTGAGAAATCTTAATTAGAATAGATGATAAAAATAAAGGGTCATATTTTTTTTATTAAAAATGAATTGAACATTTCTATCCTTTTCATTTTTAAGCTCCTATCGTCTAACTCTTTATGTTTTGTTTTAAAGTTTGTGTCCAATGTCTTATTTTTCTCTTATGTAAAAGAGAGGGTGGTTTATAAGATATGGTGGTTTATAATAAAATTTTCAAAAAAAACTCTTGTCGTCTAGCTTTATCTTATGCTTATTTTTTTTTAAGTCCTTTCTCGCAAAAGTGATTTTACTGTCTTTCAAGTTCCAACAAGTTAAAAATATATATGAAGCATTAACAATAGCCATCATTTTCTCCTTTTTTTTTTAGCCTTTGTCTTGGAGTAAATCTTTTCTTTTATTTAAGAAATTCTCATATTTATTTTGTAAGTAATTAAAAAATAAAGATTTAACCTAAATAATAGATCATTTAGGTTAAATCAGTAAATAATAGATCTAACATAATAATTTTATAAAATCAGTAAATTTTTATAAATTTTTTTAAAAATAAGAATATTACATAATTTTTTTAAAAATCAGGAAAATTTTAAAAACATTAAGAATGATTGTAAAAATTAGGAGTAATTATACTTGGTGTATTTCTATTTGTTTGATCTTAGGTTTTTGCATATAATTTCATGGTGTTTTGCGTGATTTGCAATTTGAAAGACTTTTTTAATTTCATTTGTTGATTTAATTTTATTATCTTTAATTAATACTTATTTTATACTTAATATTACTACTTTAGTATTGTTGTACTACTTTCATGTTATACTACAACCACAAGATTGTATTGTTTAAAACAATTCTCATTTAAGTCCTTTTTTTGAAAGTTCACATGCAATCTTAGATATAAAGTATAAACTTAGATTTTAGTTAGATCTACCATTATATTGCGTAGATCTAAGGTTTTTTTCAAGTTTATTTTATTATTTTGAATCTTAATGTTAATAATTTGATGTATAATTATATAAATTAGTAATTCTTTATAATTATTAAAAAAATTAGGGTATTTCATATTTAATTAAAAAATCAAGAAAATATGAAAAAAAATCAAGCATAATTGTAGAAATCACTATAACATGTAAAAAAATTAGAAAATATTTGAATACATTATTTTATTAAATTAATGACAACTATCATTTGTTTGCAGCATTCATAATGTCAAATTCTTCAGAATCTGAAAGTTGTAGAGGTCGCAGTGATGTTAGGGCAGTTAAATCAGAGGATCTGGATTAGTTGCATGGATATCTTATTGATAATGATAGACAAAAAATACAATGTAAATATTGTGACAAGCAAATGAAGAGTGGAGGAATAACAAGATTAAAACAACACCTTGCTGGTAGATATAGTAATGTAGTTATGTATAAATCATGTTCATCTGTAGTTTCTGTTCGAATGAGAGAACTATTAAAGAACACTAAAGCAAAGAAAAGTGATAAAAAGAGAAGAGAAGAAAGGTTCAACAAGATTCTCTTCAATGAAGATACTTTTGGTGTTATTCCTATATCGGATTCAGATGATGATATGATTTATCCTATAGGCTGTAACACTTTTGAGGAAAGAGAAATGTATAAAAGATCAGTAATAGAGTCTAGAAATGAAGAATGGCATAGAGAGTAATTTGAAAGATTTCATAAGACAAGTAGTACCCGAACTTACAAAGAAAGTGGCAGTGGCAGTGGCAGTGGCAGTGATATGACACAAAAGGATAAATGTAAAGGCATTACTGGAATGTTCAGAACATATAGTCAAAGATACGACAATCCAGATGTAACTACAGTTAAAAAAGAAGTCTCAAAGCAGAAAACAATCAAAGGCATGTTTGAAAATGCTAGAGAAAAAGTCGGTCAAACTGTAGTAAAATATATGTTCTTCAATGTTATCCCTGCAAAACAGCAAAGGGACCTTATCTACAAAATATGCTTGATATTGCAGCAAAAGAAGGTGCATGAGTAGAGGCACTAACTGAGTATGAGATTATAAACAAGTACCTTAAAGTAGAGAAGGAAGAATTAGAAACTTACATCAATGGTTTGAAACGGCAATAACTTGTTTATGGGGTAACTATCATGTGTGATGGTTGGACAAGTACCACAAGGAAACAGATCATCAACTTCTTGGTTTATTTTGATGGTCGTACAATTTTCTTGAAGTCTATTGATGCTTTTGATATTGTCAGAAATTACAAGTACATATACAAGCAAATGAAGAAATCATTAAACTAGTGGGAGTAGCAAATGTGGTGCAGATTGTGATTGATAATGCAAGTAACTTTAAAAAGACTGTCAGGAAAGTATGACATATATTGGACACTATGTGCAACTCATTGTATTGATTTAATACTTAAGGATTTTGAAAAAACGAAATTGTGGAAAAGACAATGAGAGATGCAAAGGTTGTAGCAAATTTCATTTACAACTACTCTTTTTTACTAACTTTAATGAGGTCACCCGAATACTGTAGTGGTGATTTGATACGTTCAGGAATCACCAGATTTGCAACAAATTATATTGCTCTCCAAAGTATGATTGATCGAAGAAATAGACTGAAGTATATGTTCAATTCTCCACAGTAGTACAAATACTACGAGAGTGAAAGTGCAATTGGTAGGAGAGTAAATTCAATTATAAATAGTGTACATTTTTGAGAGAATTGTCGAAAGGTTGTACATATTATGACACCAGTTTCAAAGGTCTTTCGATTGGTGGATGGTGATAAGAAATCTACCATGGGTTTCTTATATTAGGCAATAAGATTGATGAAGTATGCTGTGGCTGATACAGCATACAGATCATTTAAGACATATCTCAAAATTATAGATGACAGATAGTCTAAGATGCTTCTTTATTCTCTACATGAAGCTGGTAAGTATTTTAACATGAACATTCATAATTTTCATCATTATATTTCATTTATTACAAAATTATTTGTTAAATAAGTTTTTTTGTTAATGTAGCATATTATTTAAATCTAAGGTCTAGTACAATCATTAACTTGGTAGTCGTACTGATTTATTTGCATCTGTTAATGATGTGATCAAAAAATTGGAGTCTAATGTCAATCTCCAGAACAAGCTCTTAATGAAATGAAGTACTTTCAAGATGAACTTATGTCATTTGGAGAGCTTCATACGATACGTTCTCGTGACACAATGACTCTAAATAATATTTTTAATATCGTTTCTTTTATTTCATAATATTATTCTATAATAAGTTAATAAATAAATATCATATTTCAGGTGAATGGTGGATGTTAAATGGAACAAATGCTCCAAATCGGAGGAATATTGCTGTAAAGGTTTTATCTCAAACAACAACAACATTTGGTTGTGAACGAAATTGGAGTACATTCAACCTTATTCATACAAAGAAAAGAAACAGATTAGACACTGTAAGATTGAATGACTTAGTATTTGTGTATTATAACATGTGGCTAAGAATAAAACATATTAAAGAGGGAGAGGAAAAAGATTATATGAACCCAATAGATCTTGCATATATTTATAACGAGGACGAAGAAGATGATCCCGTACTTCAGTGGTTGCAAGAAAATGGAGAACCAGTTCTAGATGAAGAAGAAGGTAGACCATCTTCTAGAATTGCTAGTGAAATGGACATTGATGTAGAGGAATATATGAGCTCATCAGGACGCTCTCGTGGACAAATTCTAGACTTAGGGGATGACAGTAGTACAGATGATGATGATGACACACAACCACCTGACGACGATAATGGTGGTACTAGAGATGTAACCCCACCTACAACAGAAGAGCTATAAGAACAGAGAGAGACATAAAGGCCACTTAGTCCATTTACAGGGAAGGATGCCTTTACACATGTTACACAAGATGAGGATCGTGGAGGTCGGCCAGAAATTCATTATCGACGACGGGATCGTCGTGATCAACAACTAGATGAAGATTGTTGGAGCAGTCATACAAGAGGATCTTTGTTAGACTCACTTGACTCTTTGAGTATTCATGATTCTAAAGATCCTTACAATTATAGTTCTTATGGAGGTGGTTCTGTTGTCTAAATAGATTATAGTACTCAAAGCGATTGGACAAGAACTACATTTTCTTATATTCCAAGTGAAAAAAATGGATGGGATATGGATTCATTATTTCATTATACACCTCCTTCAGCACAATATGAAGAGTAACTACTTGAATGTCCTCAAAGTTATTCTTATATCCCTCGACAGTCTCAACTAGTATATATAATTACTCAATATTCACCAATGGGATTCTTAATATAACTACCAATATTACAATATTACTATTTCATTAATGAATATCAGACATATTATAATCATATGTCTTGGAACAATTACGTATTCTGGAGAGAGTCTAAAATTTAACAACAAATTCATCGAGAACACAATATGGTTGATGTACAGGAAGAATATTTTGATCAACTAAGACATTCTTCATGGTATTAAGTATATATAAGGTAATATTTTTGAGTCTTTTTGTTCTTAACATTTATTAAGCATTTTTATGTATTATTTATACTTCAGGATATTTCTATTAGGTCTATCTATTGTATTTTCATGTGATACATATTGAGGAAGTTGATTTAAGTAGTCTAAGATGTAGATTTTTACTTACTTTAGCTTATCTAAGATTTTCAAATCAAAATTCAAAGTTTTTGACCATTTCCGTGGACTTCCGTAAATTTACCACATTTCCACTGATGTCCGACACGTTTCCTATTTTTGTCGGATCGAAGTTCGACATGAAACCGACGTTTGATTCTATGACCGACAGACCTTATAATGGCCTCGAGAGTAGTTGCTAACGTAGCTATCTCTAAAGTGTTGTATGGCTTTGATAAAAATAGCATGCTAGCGATGTTCAACTAGCATCAATGTCTCCAGGCTTGTCGACCGTCTACTTCAACAGTTGATCTGTTGATCATAAGTGGGGGGATCCTGATGTTGGTTATTTTATTTGGCCCGGTTTGCTTGGTTTGGACTTCAAAACCCAAGTAAACAACCTAAAGATGCTTGGATGACAGATTAGGAGACTTAAGACTTCGTTTGGAACTACTTTTGGATGACTTTTGAGTAGTCAATTTTTGATAAATCATGAAAAATCACAGAAATAACTCCAAATAGGGTCTAATTCTCTTACTTCTTACAAAAGCCATTGTTTCTAGATGAGAAAAATCATGTGTAAATTCATGATTTTCCAGAGAGAATTTCTAGTAGAAGCTAGATAATAAGGTATATAATTACAATGTTAGTCTTATTATTTTTGATAAATTACTTATAAAGGAAGAAAGAGAGAGGAAGACGATTTGCAAGGAGTAGATACGTATTTTAACTTCTAATTGAATTTAAGTTTTACTAATGGACTTTTATTTGTCAAACAAGATTTTTGAAGGTAACTTAGAATTTAACTTCTACAAAAACTCTCAAAAGTCAATTTTTAGAAAAAAATTGAGAATTCCATTTCTACATTTAGGAGGTTTTAAATGAGGTCTTAGTAGAAAGGCATGAAAATCTTAGGTGAACGGCCTATGGGTAGTTGAGAATTCAACTTGTCCAGGCTTGTTGCTGGATTGCCTCTTGGACACCGAGCTTTGCGCTGGCCAGATGCTTAGCCTCCTTGCCTGCCAAACTCCTATCATTGGGAGCTTCCTGGACTACGACATGTAGCCCCACTGACACATCATAGCTTCCGTGCACCCAGCTCCGCATACGCTGACAACATGCTGTGTGGGTGATCATAACTCAGACACCTGTCCCCAGAAGGTGGCTCATGGTCCCACCTGTCCCTCGTAAATTTGTGTAGGTTCACAACACATACAATAGCACTGCATGCCCCCAACAGTAGCCAGGAGATATCCCTCTGAACTTACCAAGGTGTCTCTTAGAACATACCTTTTGTCTTTGACGGTGCTGAAGTCGTCTGACAGTTGACAAAAACACCTTACCACACATGGCACTTCTCTCAAAGGCCAGAATACTACATCCAGTGGATGAGCTTTGCAACTGCATCTTTATGGCATAAATGTGTCATTATTGGGACGAGGTAGAGGACTCTATTCAATTCCATTCGACTCTCTTTTCGGACTTTTGAGTTCTTTTCCGTTAAAATCTTCCTAGTGAGTTCTTACTTGTAAACACCTCTTAAAGTTGGCCAAGTGGCTGGGCGTCCTCTGACTGTCTTCTTTTCCTATTCACAAACTTCTTTGTGGGCCGGACGTCATTGCACAGCTGCTGTCCAGCTCTTTGGCAGTTCTCCCCCAACACACCAACTTTGAACCAGTTAGCAGTGCAGAGTAGTCAGAAAAAGGTGACATCACAACATTTCATTTATTTGGGTCAGAGACATGAATACTTTGCAGTCATACTTCTATAATATTATGCATATGAATTATTTATAGGTGATCTTAGTTCATGTAGTGTTCATTTTAATGGTGGTGCAGATCATTTGGTTTTAGTCGTAGTAACTACCTCAATTCAGCAAAGTTCAGAACATTCGCTGTCTACTATTTATAATTGCACATTGCATACAAATTGTTGGTGGTCCATTCTCTTGTGAGACTTTGAGAGTCTTATACTGAAGTAAATGACTAAAATTCTTTGTTTTTAAGGGTTAAGCTCTTGACTCTTACACATCCATAAAAGTTGAAGCCACTGGACAGCACCAATTGTCCATATTCAGCTGCTAAATTTGTAGCTCTTTCAAGGATGGCCTAGTCTTCTTTACTTAGTCAAACTGTCTACTTTATCCCATGTATGGTATTTAACTTTCTTGCTTTGAGAGCAGTCTAATACTCTATATTTCTTCCTGAAGCCTGATGCTTTCTTCAAATCTTCCACTTTGATGTAGCATCTGTCTACACTGGATATAAAACTACTATTTGATCCTTAAAACTATTCATTTTGATCCAGATTCTCTTCTTAATTGGAAATCACTAATAATAATGTCCATGCAAGCTAAGATGAAGACAACCACCAATTGCCATGCCTCAGTCCCACTATCTGGGGTTGTCAATATGAATCGATGCTTTCCAATTATTTCTATCCAATGTGTCTTCCCTTGTTAAATTATTCTGCTTAAATAAATTTTGGCTATTTTTAACTTTGTAATTTAGGTCATCTTGAACTCATCAATATTAATTATGTTTTTTTTTCATTATTTATGTGCCTATTTATCTTCCTTTTGAATATGGTTAATCGACCTAAGACGGTTTTACTTATTGTGGATGCTAATAACTGAAACTACCATTCGTAGGTATCTCATGTCTATCTAATGTTATAACCTCATTTCTAATTGTTGTATTACTAAACTTACACACTATAAATTCAGTCTTTTAGCAGTCCTCTTGGATTATCAAGTATCTCTCCACAATTCCAATCTGGAATTAAACCTTGATCTACTTTCATCCCTTAAGACTTATCATTTGAACACAACAAACACAAAGGGAACTCTTATTTTATTTCTGTAGTGTGGTCATAGATGATGTGACAAAATGATAGGGACTTAGTGTTGATCTTTGATGCAAATTTTTGAGAATTGTTTTATCTCTCAATCTACCAGGTTTAACAACATTTACCGTGTAATCGTACAGATTTTTAACCATGTCAATATATCCAATAGGTACTCCTTTTCCTTCAAACATTCACCATATTGATTCCCTTGATACTTTTTCATACGTCATTTCTAAGTCAAAGAAATCATGTGAGGATCCTTTTCCCTAGCTATTAACTTTTAAATTAGTTGCCTAATTAGGTATATGCTTCTATTGTTGATCTTACTGGCATGAACTCAAAATGGTTTTTAGTTCTTTTTTTTTTTTTTTTTTTCAGGTCATAGTCTATGTTCAATTATCCTTTCCCAGGGTTTTGTTCTATGACATTAGTTTGATATTTCGACAATTGTGACATGTTCGGACATGCACTTTTTTCTTATATCTAGGTGATTGTGCATTTTCTGCATTGATGTGACAGCTTTTTAGTTATAAAGATATTATTAGATAATGTAGTCAATTAAAATTTCCCAACTTTCACTTATATTTCCATGCTTCAATTGCAATTCTATCTCATCCAGATTTTTCTTAATTGTATCATATACTTACTGTATTTTTATTCATTGGAAATAACTATAAATTGTCTTTAATAGAAGTTTAAATTTTGTTACACTTGAGTGCCCTGTTGTATGAAATCTATTTGATTGCATGCTTCACACAATCTTGGTTTATTAATCTTACTTCACTGGTTTTGCTAGATGCCATGCTCAATGCATAAATTCTTTCCTGCCGAAAATAATTCTCTTTATTCATCAAGTCAAATGTCTGATGGGCACATCCAACATGGTATTGTACCTTTTTTTTCACTAGGTTAGTCTTTTTGATTGTTATTATGGTTTCTTATATGTACTTAATTCGTTCTTCCTTGGTATTGCTTTGTGGACATGTTTTTTTAGGAAGTGGATGCAGTTTGGAACTGAATAAATCAGTAGATTCTGAATTCAGAAATCAAAGAGCACCTTGTGAAGAAACTGGTGACAATCACAGAGTGCCGAAAGCTGAATCATGGAAGTACAATATGGATATTGTTGATCCTTCTGTTATTGATGAGCTTCCTCCAGAAATCCAGAGGGAAGTACAAGACTGGTTTCACCCTTACAAGCATGCAAAAACAACTAGAAGAGGTTCGAGTATCGTTGACTACTTCTCACCCATCAAGAAGTAGAACATGTTTTCAAATTACTCATGCTTATTTGAGAAATATGCAAAGAGCAATCTTCAAGCTATATCATGTATATAATTTTCTTGAAACTCATGTATGTAATTTTATGATGATAATTGGGAGGTTTTTAGCATGTGAATATAATAGGACGTTAATTTTGTTTTTTTAGCTGAGTTGGGTTATCAGGTAATTCTCTTCTTTATAACCCAACTAATAGTAAGTAGTTTAGGCTGTGGATAAGAGATTCTGTTATTTCTGTTATGGTTGGTCGCACCTGTTGTTATGTCTGTTACTGGTCTTAGTTTGTATAAACAATTCTGTTTGAATGAAATGGCATGAGTTCTTAGCTTTGGCTCCAATCCTGGATCGTCGGCAGGAGCTCTTCCAAACATTTCAATTTCCCATTTTCCACCTTCCTGCTCTTCCAGCGATTTCACAATGATGCCAATCACCAAGAACAGGCATTCTGATGAGGATTCAGATTAGTTACCAGCGGTAGCTCCTTGGAGTCCTATCATTTTGCTATCACAGACGACTTCTCCCAGCAGAGGACAGGGTGAAATAAGGTCTTTTAGCTGGATGCAATGAACATTATGATGGAGTAGCAGATCTCATCCCTGAAGGTTGAGCTCAGAAGTTAAGTGGAAATTGCAAATTGGAATATGAAGCAAGGTCTTGCTGGGTGTTTGAAATCGTTTGGGGAAGAGATTGGTGAGATGGAGCACAGGATGATGTCAATTGAAGAAAGGAAGAAGAAGACGGTAGATAAGGGTGAGAGTAGTGGAGCTCCAGGCAAAAATCAGGAGCTCTAGCAGTTCAAACAAGTTACTGTCAAGTTACCTAGGTATGATGGCAAAACAGATCCCAAAATCTGGCTTTACAAGGTGGAAAGGTACTTTGAATTCTATAAACTTCCTGTAGAACAAAACGTTTCTGCTGCTGCTTGTCATTTAGATGAATTAGCATTGGAATGCTTTTGTTTATAATGAGAAGGAAGATATTGGGTGGGAAGAATTGTCCAAAGCTCTGGTTATTAGATTCTGTCCTAGACATGAAGATTCAATGAGTTTACTTGCTAAACTGAAACAAGTTTCATTAGATGAGTATTATGGGAATTTTAGAAATTATGTAATAAATTTCGAGACTTGACTGAATCCCTTAAGCTTAGTGTCTTTATTAGTGGTTTAAGGGAAGAACTGTAGTTTGAGGTGAGGTATTTTAAACCAAAGACACTAGGACATGTTATGGAGTTGCTAGTTATGGGGATTGTAAACTAAAATCTTTAAATAGATATATGAGAATAAGAAAATGGGACATCATCAGGAGTTGGTCAAACTAAGAGACAAGGTTATTGACAGACCACCTATTAAAAGTATTCCTCCTGAGTAGTTTGAAGGAGGAAAAGCAATAGGATTTTGTTTAACTGTGATGAAAAGTGGAGTAATGGGCATAAATGTTCAAAGTGGCAGGTGTTTTTGCTTCAATTGGAGTTGGAGAATTCTGATTCAGATGATGAAGATGATGCTGAAAACGAAAATTACTCTACTGTTGAAGAGGGTCCTGAGGTGTGTTTTGAGTGCTATTAGTGGGAAAGTAAAACTCCAGAACTATGAGGGTGCATGGGGTTGTCAATGGTAAGACTAACTGTGTTGATGGATTCTGGGAGCATTAACAATTTCATTAATCCAAGATTAGTTACAAAGTTGGCAATACTGTATCCAATCAAGTTGAGTTTCCCATTAAAGTTGCTACTGGAGAGAGAGTTCAGTGTTTAGGACTCTGTATGTCAGTGCCATTGTATTTGCAAGGGTTCTTAACTAATGTAAATTAATATATATTGCCTTTAGGGGGTTGTGATGTAGTTTTGGAGGCTTTGGATACAATTCAGTGGAACTTGAAAAAGAACACCTTGGAATTCCAAGTTGTGGGTAGGAAATGAGTGTTAAGGGGCTTAAAATATCATCCTGTGTCAGAAGTCAGTGGCAATGGTTTGTGGAAAATTGTTTAGGCAAGCTAAAGAAGTGTATATCGTAGGAAGCGATATCTGGTAAATGGGAGGTTGTCATTAAAGGGTTACAAGAAGTTCTACAGAAGTTGAAGGAAAGAATGGTGGAAGTTATTCTCAATTATAGAAAGGTTTTTAAAGAACCTAAGTCCTTACCTCATATACAGAATGGTTTGTCCCGACAGGTTGTATGACCATACAGCTCCTAATCTTCACAGCACTATAGTTGTGCACCCTACCAAAAGTTAATCATTGAAGAAACTATTGGGGATTCTCTAAAGATGGTTTGATCAGGGGAATGCAGAGCCTCTATGCTAGAGTTGCATTGCTAGTCAAGTACAGTGATCGTGGTTGGAGAATGTGTGTACACTATAGGGCTTTAAACCAACATACTTTTAAAGATAGTACCCAATCCCACTAATAGATGATGTTCTTGATGAATTGCATGATAGTAGACTTCTCACAAAACGAGACCTTAGGTATGGTTATCATCAAATAAGGATGAACGAAAGGAATATTCATAAAACTGCCTTTAGGGCACAATGGGCATTATGAATTGTTGATTATGCCGTCTAACTTAACCAATGCTCCTTAACATTTCAATCCCTTATGAATGATGTTTCATGTCACATCTTAGGAAATTCATCTTAGCTTTTTCTTAATGATATTTTGGTATATATTGAGAACTGGGACAACCATATCATGCATGTTGCGTCTACTCTATCACTATAGACACCTCGATTTTAAGGTCGCTTATAAATAAATTCTTTGAAGATGTTGCTTTGGAAGCGGTCAGTCCAATCACTTTTGAGTCTTATTTGACATTTTAACCAGTCAAAGATCATTGCACAAACCTACCACAAGCCTATAGCAAGCTTGTAGTCGAATTAGCAATTCAGGCAGCTAGTAGAGAGCACCAATGTGGAGCACTAGATTGAAGCATCTAGTAGGAGCACCACAGTGGCGCACTAAGTTGGCGCACCATCTTGGTTCACCAAGCTGGCGCACCGTCACTTTTGAGGGTGTTGGTTGTTGACTTTCCCTCTTCCGTGCTTGTAACCCTTGCCTGCGAATATTCCTTACTAATCTACGCAAGGCTGTTGATTTTCGAGACTGTTTACATCCTATGGAGTTACCTTGTTGAGACTTTAAAAGGACTTCCACTAGTAATCTTTTTTCTCTCTTGGCTGAGCTACCTACCATCTCTTGGTTAAGTCACTCACCTACTCTCAGCAACCTACTCTCATTTCCAGAGGATTTTCTTGCATCTCAGAGCATTCCTAGCTGATCCAAAGCAACAAGTAAGTATTATCTTGAGCCATCCAAGGAGGAAACATCCTAGGAAAGGTAGGATCTCTACTTATCACTTTATATAAATTCTAGATAATAAACTGAATAAAGCATGCAATTAACTGGATGTATGATCTTTTAGTGATATTTTTTCGTGTCTTTTATGATAAATTGGATGCTCCTACTTGTGTTTCATAATGTTTCTATGTCATGTTAATTTCTGCATCATGTGGTTACTATTATTATATACTGAATCATGATTCCATGTAAATACTAGCTATGAACTGAATTGTAAACATACTCTTTGCATGTTTGTCATCTCTACATGTCTGTTAAGCTAATTAAATCATTGCATAATCTTGAAAACCCACTAAGCAGTAGTTATAGCTTCTTAACCCATGAACATGCTTGATTTAAAGAGAAGTGATAAGAGGACTTTTTATCCTTGTTTTTCATCATATTTCAGTTTCCTACCATCTAAATAATTGATCTGGATAAGATTAATCTCAACTTATCTCTAGCATCTGGCCCAGGTTCTGAAATCGGACTGCTGTCTGATTCAGAATTTCTGGGGTGCACCAAACTGGCGCACCAGGATGGCGCACCTAACCAGAGCACCATCCTGGCACACCAGTCTGGTCAGAGAACAAATCATCAACTTTACATCATGATCTATATGCTTTTTCGGGTGTTTTGGACCTTAATGTTTTTGGTATTTATTCTCTGACATGTCATGTCTTTGTATGCATGATTTCAGCCTATGATAGCACTGTTTATACGACTTTTGCATCTTGTATGTTCAGCCTGTTGCTGTAATCTAGTGAACTGATTGCCCCATGAACTTCTATTTGGGAGGTTCTTATGCAACAGTCCATGATCCAGATCTGGATAGCATGGCTGAAGCTTATTGTTTTTATTTAGCATAAGGATGGTGTGGTCTTGTGTGCGGCATATAGCCCTTGAGCACAAGACCCATATTGTGTTTTCATGCTTGGATTTTGATAGATACTCATGTTGCATTTTCTGATGAGTTTGCGAGTTTACAAGATTTTATATTGCATGGCATTGGACTGGTTTATTGTCTGATTTGTGATTTTCTCTGGTACACCTTTCTAGCACATCAGTAGAGCACATAGGTGGCGCACCAGACTAGCGCACCAGTTTGACGCACCACACAGGCGCACATGCCTGTTTTTCACTGCACACAGTAGCTTTTTGACATGGTATTTAACATGATTTCCGATTTGCTTTGTCTTTGGTTTTGTTTAGGTGTCTTCCTAGACATATTAGGATGACTCCACTCTGTTTTCAGCCATTTTTATGCATGATAGTTCATGTTTTGCATATAGTAAAGTGAGGATGAAAATCACTCGGTGTTGTTAGATCTTTGATCATATTTGTGTAACATCTTTGCACTAGTGTTTGATCCACCACTTGAGTGACCTTTCTTGAGAATTAGGACGCATTCTACAGTCTCTCTACCCATGTTAGCATAAGGCACCATTTACATGTAGCATTGCATGGCATATCGACCTTGGGCGTACAAAAATAGGCTGAAAAGTCAACATTTCATATAAGTAAACGAAAAACTCATGAAAGATCGATTTTTCGGACGCACGAGGGTGTCTAATACCTTCCTCGTGCGTAACAAGATCCTTGCCCATTTCTGGTTTATGAAGACCTTTTCTATTGGTTTTATTGCATGATTTTAGTGTTTTAAAATGGTTTTCCTCGTCTCCTTTTTTTAAGTAGACTAGGTGGGGACTTCTGTTTTTATCCTTATTTTTATTGTTTTGCCCTGGCTTTGTCGATCCTCGTGCATTTGGCCTTTCGCGTCAAGCACGAGGTTGTCATCGGCATGGTTACAGGAACTAGCGACTCCACTGGGGATAACCAGATCTCGACTTTTGTTTTGGGTTTTTCGTTTACTTTGGCTTTCCTCCTTGTTTGCTTGTTTCTTATGCATTTCTTTGGTTGTTTCTTTGTAATATTGAGTGGTATCTCCTTTATTTTTTGTGCATACTGTTTATCTAATGGGTGTTTTCGTTTTACACATTTGCTATGCCACCACTTTCCGCACATAATATGCACATGTCTTTTGTATGTTGATTGATGTTTCCTTTGCATGTTTTCTTCCCTTCTTGTATATGCCATGTGTAAGAGATTAGAGACATGTTTGCTCTTCCTCTTTTGGTTAATCAAAGCATAAAAACCAAAATCAGTAAGTAGGACACAAACTGGTGACAAATTGCAAACTTTCCCCCATGGTTTAATAATTTTCATGTAAAAGACTTAAAGCATACTTTGCATCTATCATATAGGACATGCATCTTCTCATCTCTTTAGTTCACCTATATAGTTGGCGAAGGACATTTCTCGATTTTCTCATTCTATGGCTTTGGCGTGGGATGAAATACTGGTATGTCCCCCCTTGTCCAGGGTCGTGACTGTGTTAGTAGAGGGTACAACCTACTACTTTGGCAGAGGACGAGGCCCCGAACGCACCATCTGTTCACTGCCTATGTTTTGGTTGGGATTTAGAACGGAGACCTTCATCTTTCTAACCTTGAGTCGGAGACCTATTTACCGTTGTGTGAACCCGGAGTAGATGGCTTGGTAGGACACCCATAGATTGTGAGAGAGCGCATACTAGACGCATTCATGCATTTGCATCTCATACCACGATAAGCACTGCATCTTTTCTAACTTGTTTGTTTTTGTGCATAGAATACTTGTCAGTGTGGGTGTTTCCTTAACTAGAGCTTGAGACCTTTCCTTTCGCTGACACCCGGCGCGACTTGATTTTCGACCACGTCCTCCGAGTTATCCGTCACTTTCGACGATAGCTCGTCCTAGGATTCATCCTCTTATTCCCGGCCTTAGTCCTATCCGTACCCACTCGCGATCCGCTATGGCTTAGCATACCAGCGAGCCCCTTTCCTCTACTGTTCAGGAGGAGGTCCCTGTTTCGGTGTACCCTTCCTTTGTTTCTGTCCCTGTGGTCACCGTTGCCTCCACTTTTGCTCTAGCTTCTGGAGGACCTCCTCCACCCCAGTTCCGTGTCCCTGTGGCTACCCCGCCTTCGGGGCCACCAGCTTGGTCTTCTGTTGCTTTTGGGGCCTCAGCAGTTGAGTCTGTCCTTGTGACCCTTCTTTAGGGTTCTTTTCTGTTCCTCCTCAGGGCTATGTATTTACCAGCCCTCCTCTGACTGCGACTGTCTCTGTAGTATCCTCCCCCTAGTTTGGACAACTGGGATCTCAACTTCCTGTTTCTTCTCCTGTTTTGCCTCCGCTCGTTGGAGCTATCGGTGATGATCCCATTTTCGTACAACTGCAACAAATGTCGGTCCTCGCCTAGGAGTTGCAGGGGTTGGCACTGGCGCTCCAATCCTTTTCAGGTTTGTCCTTCCCGATTCCCGAGTTGCCTTTGCAACCGACCCTAGGATCATTGTTTGCACCCACTACACCACCCCTATAGCCATCGCCATCCCTCGTCTCTCCAGCGATAGGGGTGTCGACATTGTCCTTTGCAACACTACCACAACACCCACCACAGCATGCGTCTCTACTATCTGGTGGTCAACCATCTCGGCTGACGGGAGCACACGCCGTGAGCATTGTACCCGAGGCCGTTCCGGTCCAACAGCTCTTGCTCTCGCATTTTGCACCTACTATAACACCACCCCCTGCTTTATCCTCACCCTTGTACCAGACACAAGCCTCATCTTTTATCCCATAACACACAACACCCATGCACAGGTACATTGGCCATCCTGTCGTAGCACCAGACGGTAGATGGTGGATCTGGAGGAGCTCTTAGGGGCGACCCATATAGTGTACGCGGCACCCGCCTCAACTGCACAATCTACGACTGTAGTAGCTCCAGACGCTCTCCTTGCGAGGGTGAATGATTTGGAGCGCACACTCCAACAAGTGCAAGGCGGGGACCGTCGGTCCTACCAATTCCGAGACCTCTGTTATTTTATAGAGGCGACTCTTCCATTGAACTTCCAAATCTTGGAATTCGACAAATACAATGGTAGAGGCTGCCCAATTTCCCATTTGAGAGTCTATTGCGAGATTTCGCCCAGCTCCAAGTTGACGACAGATTGCTCATCCGCCTGTTCCAAAAGAGTCTTACGGGGCCCATGCTAACGTGGTTCACTTCTCTCGACATGGCCACCATTAAGACTTGGGACGACCTTACCTAGGCGTTCCTCGAACAATATTCCTTTAATCTCAACTTAGTCCCAAAGTAGGAGGACTTAGTCGCTATCAAGTAGAGGCCCCAAGAAACATTTGGGGAGTATGTTGGACGTTGGCGGTCCTTGGCTTCGTAGGTCAAAGATAGACCCTCCGACGAAGAGTCTATTGAGATCATGATCCGAGGAGCGCAGCCAGTAGTCGGGGCTCTGCTTAGCATTCAGCCAATCGCCACTTTTTCTGCACTGCTCTGGGTGGGCGTCCGTGTTGAGAGCTCATATCACGACGGTGGTTTTCTAGTGCTCTCTGCATTTACCAAGCAAGCCACTTCCTCACTTAGTGGCGTCAGCAGCAACAACAACAACAACAACCATAATGCCAATCCACCTAGGAGGCAGGATCCCTCCAAGAACACAGTTTCCTATATTAGATCCCCTGCTACTCCGGCAAATGTCTGCCCACCCCTTAGCGCCAAGTAGTTTATGCACCCACGCCTACACCTAGAGCACCTCATGCATCACACATTACTCCCACTGCCACACCAGTTTACCCTGCCCCACCGGCCAAGATGCGCCCACCGTTGGCTTATCCACAGTCGAAGCGACTATGTCGTGACAGGCGCCACTATACCTCGTTAGTGGAGCCATTGAGCATGGTATTTCCCTAGGTCGCATCCCTTTTGAGGCTACCTGAGGTGCGCCCACCGCCTAATCCATTTCCTGCCTAATATAACGCGAATGTGTTCTGCAATTTCCATCGAGTAGCAGGCTACTCGACGGATAATTTTCTGATACTCAGGGACGCTGTCTAGGACTTGAAGGTCATCGTGATCAGCACTCAGGCAGCCAACCCCGCACCCGCACTAGTAGCCGCATAAGCACCACCAGCACACCCTAATATAGTTAATCAACCTTTGCCACAGCATCCACCCTCGAGAGCATCAGGTTCCTCGGGAGTCAATTCTATTTCTTTTTCTGAGTCTATCTCATCCCCCATCCTTCCAACCGATTTGATTCATGATGAGTCGTCCCCTTTTCCTCACCAGATGTATCGCTCTTTCCTCAGTAGTTCCGAGGAGTCTATTAGTATGATTCGTCCGGTTGTCGAGTCGGAGTACACCGTGGTGTCGCCTGTCATATATTCCCAACCACTAGCCCCGATTTGTTTATCAGCTTGGCCCCAATCTGGGCCGAGTCAGCCGTCCTATCCTCAGACTCACCAATATCTGTAGACTCACCAGTATCCTCAGACTTACCCTCTTGCTTACCAACATTCTTCAACCACGCCTGTACAGTTAATTGCATGCCCCCCGGTTGTTGTTACTCTTACCCACGACACGCATCGTGTCCCCTACAACTATGCCACAGGAATGTGCACCGAAGTGACACGATCGGGTAGGGTATACAAGCCCCCAACACCAAGGCCTAATTCCCCAACACTGAGCCCCAACCAGTTGCAAGCCTAGTCTAGATCACTAGCACCCGTAGCACCGGTCTCGGTCCAATTACAGGCCCACTCCCCACGACTGCCTATGCCCAGAGTAGCCCCACCCGTTCCTACCATTAGCAGCCAACCCTTAGCTGATATAACTGGACAGCTTAAGAAGGTCAAAGCCGATATCTCTATTTGGGACTTAATCCACACGCTGGCAGAGCACAGAGAAGCCTTCCTCAGATTGTTCCAGGCTTCCTGTGTATCCCCAACCATAAAGCCAGCTACCCTAGAGAGTATGGTAGGAATGATAGTAGCGCCACAAGTTATTTCCTTCTCTAGTCTGGAGTTACCTCCATCTGGCACCAAGCATAATTCCTCCTTGTTCATCACCGTGCAGTATCAGAGCTTTTGCATCCCTCTCACATTAGTAGAAAATGGGGTAGGCTTAAATGTTTGCCCCTTACGTACGGCAAGTGCAATCGGATTCAAGTCCGAGGACATTACACTAGTCGTGAAAGGGATGACAACATTCGATAATACGCATCATGATGCACTTGGGATCTTAATCATTCCATTGACCATAGGCCCTGCTCGCTTCGACGTGGAATTCTATGTCGTAGATATCGAACCATCTTTCAACTTTTTGCTTGGACGCCCTTGGCTTCACAAGCATCAAATCATTCCCTCAACCCTCCATCGTATGATTAAGTTCTGCTGGGACGACAATGTTGTTGTTATCTTGGCAGAAGATATGAAGAAGGTTGAGTTAGTCTCTATAGTAGCCCCCCAGACCATCCACTTTGAACCGAAATCTTCTGATGTTCTTTATCGGGTTAACCGGTTCGAGCCGGTTAATTTCATTCCTCCCTTTGAGCACGTCGGCCATTTGGCTACTTGTAGTAATCCCCGTTTGATGGTTGATAATTTGTGTCGCAAATGGGGATATGAGAAAGGATCACCTTTTGGGCATTATGACCAAGGAATCACTGAGCTGATCGAGGCGGAGGAATGGATAGAGCGCGAAGGTTTGGGGTACGAATGTCGGTATCAGAAGAAGAGATCACCACGCTTTGGTAAGTCCTCCAAAATGTTTATTCCACAGAATTTAGCGAACTTCACCAGTACAGGCATTTTGGATCTGAACCAAAGCTCGTATACAGTGCCACAGCTGTCTGTTTGGGTCTATCCAAAGGAATCATACGGAGACAGTGGCCAGCTAGAGACAGAACAGGGTATTGAGCAGGTCAGTGATCGGTCGTAGAATATTCAGCAGTTGTAGGATCAGGGCAGCTAGCAGTTGGTCAGGCAGTAGTCCAGGAGGCAGACTCAGAGAGTGGCCTAGAAGACGATGTGATCGGAGATCTGGACATTTTATTCCAAGAACAGTTGGATGTGCTCGTAGAAGATTTGGCAGAGCATGACCGAGTCAGGAAGGGAAAGGCGGTCCTTTCACCACCACAAACAAAATCACCAGTACCACCCTAGGACCAGGCTTCAATTATGGTTCTGCATGAGACAGAGAAAAGGGATGCTAGACCAATGGAGTTCATCTCCTATCAGTCGGGAGGTGGGTCTAGCTGGTATTGGCAATTTAAACCTCACTTGAAGGGTGAGTGTCAAAAAAGAAAAAGCTAACTTGAGTTGAGCGCTAGTGAGACAGGCGGCAGTACTCTCACTAGCTTGCAAGACAGCCGCTAGCACATAAAATCTTTTGTAAATAGCAGAGAAAAAGAAAATCCAAAAAATATAAAAAAATAATAATCAAAATATGTAAATAGAAAGGCATCAGCTTCAGAGGCAGGGACCCCGGCTCCTCAGATAATCTAGACAAGCAAGCAGAAGAGGTTGCACAATGTCATTATAAGAACACGAAGGTCACTGTGACTGTCATAATGTGCTATCTGGGTGTGGAATCAGAAGAAGGTCCAGCCCAGAAGTTTTGGGCCTGGAGATTTGGTTTTTCACGCCATTCACTTGCCCGATGCCCGAGGGAAATTCAGGCCCAACTGGTGTGGACCATTTGTAGTGAAAGAAGCCCTGTCTGGCGGTGCAGTCATTTTTGAAGACATAGACCGTGGGGAGCGGTTAGAGCCTGTTAATGCTTCCTATCTGAAAAAGTATTATCAGTGATCCCCAGTCCATCCCGAGCCTTGCACCGTGAGCCATGCATTCCTATGTTTTTTCGCATTTGCATGTTAATGTTTTAGGCTATTGCATCCAAACACAACATGAATCATGTCCTATGCATTGTAATTAAGCATCATCAATGCCCGATGAGGAAATTCGGAAGGCCAACCTGATTAGGAAGAATTTTGATCCTCCTCATGTGTTACTACCCATGTGACTTAGGGAGTGAGAGAGTGATTATCCATGGAACATGGACGATATGTACAAATCCCCAAGGGGCCTACACCTCCAGAGGGAGAAAAAATGTTAGGTCAAGAGAGAGTGTGAGCCAGGAAAATATATAATTTTTGGAGCACAAAAGAAAATAAGAAGACAGAAGTTATTGATAGAAGTCGGCTCTAATGAGAGAAGCATGTAGGACGACTCTTTTCCTAACATATAACTTGGAGAGAAGTCGAAGCATACACCAACAAAGCCAACATTTGTAAAAGGACTAGCCACCCCTTTAGTTAAAAATGAAAGCAGCCATCTCCTCAGCTTAGATGTTTATTACCTCCAAGCAGGGATAGGGTAAGCCAACATGTCTTTGAGGGAGTAAAAGAAATGTAAATTATTAAAAGAGTAGGTGTAGGGCCCTAGGAAGTTGGCATGGAGTCCATGATATCCAAAGGAGAGCTACAAATAAACCTAAGTGTCCAGGTTAGTGTCACGTGAGTTGAGGACATTTTCACTTCTTATAGCAGGCAATACAGGCTTCCTTGGCGTTGAGGGCACCAATGTTTATAAACCATGCATCAATCTTGCCTCTGCATTGTGTCTCTGTAAAGCATTTAGCATTTAGTTTTATAAATCACGCATTTTTGCATCACTTTGCAAGGCATTTGTCCATATTCCGACCAGGAGCATGCCAGCTGCCTTTTGAGTTGCAATATTGGCAAAAGTGAGTTTTGACCAGGGACATATTAATCATTTTTCGGTTGGAAAAAGGTCTGACTAGGGGCATGCCAGCTGCCATTCTAGGCCAATCACTGGGACAGTGCTATAAGAAATGTGTGGGCAAGCGCAGACAGTACAAGAGTTAAGGTGACACAATATACAACCCATCAGTTATACAAGATTTGCTCGTTCGATAGTAGTGGATCAGATGCTTTCAGTCGACTCTGGCTCTCTTCGAGCTACCAGCCTCTGTGAAGGAAGTGCCACTTGGAGGAAGTTCGCTTATGAGCCACGTTTCCCGTATTTCTGGTTTATGAAGACCTTTTCCATTGGTTTTATTGCATGATTTTACTGTTTTAAAATGGTTTTCCTCATCTCTTGTTTTTTTTAAAGTAGACTAGGTGGCGACTCCTGTTTTTTATCCTTATTTTTATTGTTTTGCCGTAACTTTGCCGATCCTCGCACATTTGGCCTTTCGCGCTAAGCACGAGGTTATCGCCGACTTGGTTACAATCACTCCTAATCAAGCATTTGTTTATGCTAAGGTCACTAAATGCAAATTTGGGGTTACACAAGTTGATTACTTAGGATAGATTATATCATAGGAAAATATCTATGGATGCCACCAAATTCACTCCTATGGTTGAATGGCCTGCACCTAAAAGTGTGAAGGAATTGAGGGAATTTCAGGGCTTGACTAGTTACTGTAGGAAATTTATTGCCCACTATGGGGTCATTGGTTCACCACTCACTAAGTTGCTACTGAAGGATGGGTTCTTATGGTTTTTAGAAGCACAAAAAGCATTTGAAAAGTTTAAAAAAGACTATGGTTGCGTTTGTTTCTCTACACCAGCCACTCCAACTACTCCAGCTCTCACATGGAGCGGTTTCTCCACGCAAACACATCCGATCTCGCTGGAAGGGAACAATTGCATGTCGCTCCAGCAACTGTAGCAGAAGAAGAAACTTGAGAGTGGGTTGCAGGCAACTCTAGTTGGGAGCGGATCCTTTTCTGAGTAGCTACTATAAAACTTATAACAAAGATCAACTACAATGCTGATTCTGAAGAGCTTTATCTAACCCAGAGCAGAAGACAAACACAGCCTATGATCTCATCACCTAATTTGGCGTTGCCAGACTTCTCTATTCCTTTTGTGATTGAATGTGATGCATGCGGATAGGAGTGGGTTCTATGCTCATCCAAAATGGTAATTGTTGAGACAGAAAAGTGGGAGAAGAAAAATATCTATTCATTGATTTGTGTAGTTGCATATAAATAGGGAGATTAGATACCTTAGACAAAAATGGATATCCAATAGTCCATGTACCAATAAAAACATAACTATACAACAATATATAACCCTATCACTCCCCCTCAAGTTGAGGCATACATATCAATAATGTCTAGCTTGTCACATAAAGACTAAAAAACACCAATAGTTAGTCTTTTGGTGAAAACAACAGTCAGCTGCTCCAATAACTGAGTGTAAGATGTAGTAATAGTCCCTTTCATTACTAGATATCTCACATAGTGACAATCAACTTTTATGTGTTTTGTGCGTTTATGATAGGTAGGATTATTGGTTATGAAAATGGCTATTTGATTGTCACAATGCATCGACATAAGCAATTCAACGTTGAATCCAAGTTCTACTAAAAAGGATTTGATCTACATCATTTCACAAGCTGTTTGTGTTATGGATTTGTACTTAGCTTCTACATTAGACCTCGACACCACATTCTACTTCTTACTTCACTAGGTGACAAGATTATCTCCTACATAGGTGTAGAAGTCAGATGAGGATTTTCTGTCCCCTCGATCTTCTACATATCTACAATCTGGATACGTCATGATCCTTGTGTGACCATTTCTCCTATAGACTAACCCTTTCCCTGGAGTCCCTTTGACATAAGACAGAACATGAAGAGGCTTAGTTCAGTGTACTCTCCTCGGTTCATGTAAGAATTAGCTCAAGAGACTGACCGCAGATGAGATAATAAGTCGAGCCACTGTCAGATAGATGAGCTTCCCAATCAATCGTCTGTACTAACTAGGATCCTTCAACTAGTCTAAGCTAGTATCCCAGAATGTCGGTGTCTTCTCGATAGGCGTACTTTTTGGTTTGCATCCTAGAAGGCCTATTTCCTCTAGGAGATCTAAGACATACATCCTCTATGACAACGTCATCTTTCCATTAGCATAGGAAAACTCAATCCTAAGGAAATAACATGGCTTCCCCATATCTTTGGTCACAAAGTGGGTGTGAAGATGTCTCTTGACTTTTGTAATACCCTGCACATCACTACCTATTACCAGTATGTCATCCATATACATTGTCAGTATAACTGTAACGCCCCGATCCCGGGCACGCTACTAAATCACAGTATCCCAAGCATAATTACACTAATTACAGAAACAAATATAACTGTAACTAAGGTTCACCTTAAGGATCACAATGTGCGGCTAGAAGCTCCAACTCCTGCACCGAAACCCGACTGCACGTGGTCTACAACTGAAAACCAAATAGCACGCGTGAGTGACATCTAAGTCACCCAGTACGCGCCCCAAAACATACAACCACAAACAAAACTCGGCAAAACCAAAAGAAACTCGTTTCTTATCATTTTGCAAAAACTTGGTTTTCTCCTTTTTGAAAATCATCCTTTCTTTTATTAAACAATCACTTGGGAATTCAATCCCAAAACCATATT